>PNEQ01091596.1:0-15458 GCA_003012365.1 Medauroidea extradentata | reverse complement strand
ATTAATTCCTTTTTCCGGTTTATTTTATGGTGTTTGAATAATACATGATGTAAAAAGTCGATATGTCCGCGATTTGAATCCCTTAAAATAAATCGCCCAATGTTTACATTATAAACAATTCTTCAGATTGCGCGATTTCAATTTGCGCGTGCATTTTCTGGAACGAATTAGTCGCGCTAAGCGAGGGATTGGTGTACTACAAAAATGTATATTCTGGGCTGTTATGTATAATTTTTCCCTGACCCAAATGAAAATTCCTTGATATTTCCCTGATTTTTCCCTGTAAGATCAAATTCCCTGACTTTTCCCTGTTTTCCAGGTTTTCCCTGTCGGTGGACACCCTGTCCCTAGCAAAACAATTTGCTTTAAGGAGGGAACAGTGCCATAGTGGAAAATTTAGGAAGCAGAGGTTAACCATTTAGGCGGATAACAAATGCAGATGGCAGTGAGAAGCTCCAGCATTTAGTCTCATAATGGGTAGCATTTACTATGGTATGTCCGTAACACAGTACAGTGCCAAACGTTCGTAAGCCTACAGTCTATACCGTATAAGAATTCCATTTTTTGAGAGATCATAAGTCAGAACTATATAAACAAGCATATTGTGTATCCTTCCACCACCATTTGCTTTTTATCTGATAATCACGTCAACAGTTAAGAAATATGTTAGCAATAAAATCCACAATGTGTTGTAATTTTATTTTGGTTATTTTTAGACTTCTCACTACTGGCTGCACATTAATCTTACTAGGGTTAGGTGGCAATTTTGATGGAAAATTATTTCATATTACAGTAATGATGAGCCTACTCTACAAATGTTAAGGTAATATAATAATTTAAGATTATTTATAGTATATTTTCCTAGGTATGCTCAAAATTGATGTAACATTTGAATCACGTCAAGGATACATTTAGTAAAATTACAAAGGATAATACAGATATAAAGATTGTCATACGGGCACACAAGTTATTTAAATGTAGCTGAAAAATTCTTCAACAGAATAAATAGGATTTGACTGCAAAAACAGTTTTAGTCTTTTTTTAATTGCTTCACATGATAATTGGTAAACATTAAGTGGTAGGTGGTAAATAGTTTAGAAACAGTATATTCAAAACTTTTGTAACGTCGTAACATTTGGAAAAAATACTAGCAGTACGCTTCGCATTATAGTTATGTATGTCATCACAACCAATAAATTTATCATAACTTCTTAAAACATACAATTTACATTCTCTAATATACATTGATGGTAAAGTTAATATTTTTTAAAAATTCAAACATATGTTCTGCATGTGACCTGCTATATGATCCTTGCAAATTGGACGTACTGCCCTTTTTTGTAACAATAGAAGCTTATGAGCAGATGAGTTCCTCCAAAGAAGGACTTCATATGTTAAGTGACTGTTTACAAGTGCATAATAAACAATCATTATAGCATCAACAGGGAGACAATATTCTTATAGTATATTAGTATATACCCTGACGTATTTTACTTTCAATACTGTTCGCATGTGAATTCCAATCCAATCTGGAGTCAATAAAAATACCTAAAACTTAACCAATGTGATATCAGTGTTAAAACTACTACTAGTAAACAAAATATCAGCAGTTTCTGGTTGTTTATACTTAAGACTATATGCAGTAAACCAGCCTTGAATATTAGTAGAATAATTATTCAATCTCATAAACATTTTGTAATCTGCGACTGCAAGGGTCAGATCATCTGCAAAAAGATAGGGTCCTGCATAATTATCTTCAAGATTAGACTGAAGGTTATCAACATAAATAATGAAGAGGTCCAAGGACTGAGCCCTGAGGGACTCCCATGTTTAGTCGACGCAAATTTAGACGTATTTCCACTATAATCTATCCTCATGGTATGGCCTGATAAATGCAGTACTTGTGTCATGAAATCCACAAAAGGAACGCTTATGTAAAAGTATGGCATGAGAGACTGTATCAAAAGGCTTAGTAAAGTCGTAAAATTTATGTCCAACACATTCCATTCTAAAGACCATCAGAGCATCTAATAAGAAAAGCTATTACAGATTCTTACAGTACTATGTTTAGCCCTGAAATCATACTGACAGTTACTAAACAGAGAGTAATTTTTAAAATTTTTAGTTATCTGATCATTCAGTATAGTCATATGAGTAGAGACCTGAAACTGACAGTGTTTATTTTTGCCAAAAACCGTTGTAAATAAAGTGACATTTTTCGTCAGGATTATTGAATTAAATAACAAATTGAGTAAAATCTTAATATTGGTTATACTTAATACATTTTCTTTGACATCTTACATTTATCCTAATTTAAACACACTTTTCACATTTACTTAAATCAAAATTACATAACAATGAAAATATGATATTCGAGATAGTGCTTACCAAACATAGCCCTGAAAATTCCATACAAGAAAGTTTTTAATCACAGGTTAATGCACTGTTCAGTACATACACTGAAATACAAAAGAACCAAAGAGAAAATTTCACTTCACTGATGAACATGGTGTGTTAATTCACTTATAAAATTTTTAGTTTAACATAACTGCCACCTACAGGCAATAGCTCTGAACTCAGACTATGGGAACTAGCTCATCAGTACATCACCAAATCCAGGCATCCACCAGGTCTCAATATAAGATAACATCCCCAGTCAGTCAGCTTTCCACAACCATTTCACTCGCATCTCCTCATTAACCCCAACACATCCTCTTCCACACGACGCTTTCGAATCTCTCCCCTCATCTCATATCAGTTCAACCATTGGCTGCTAGGTGCATCAGCATCAGTTCATATGCAGCCATACCATAGTCAGCCATGTCTCATCGCCAGAGGAAGCTGCTCTAAGCAGCGAAATGTTGCAATACGTGCTTCCGCGATTATGTATCATCCCATATTTTTGTGTGTTTCTGTCAAATACCAACACGTAAGTACTCGTGCATGTGTCTTTTGTACATACACTAGACCCCCGATTTTACGAACCCTGGATTTAACGAAGGTAGCGATTCTACGAATACAATCTCACGAACACTCAAAAAATAAAACAATTATATGACAAAAAAAATTGTAAGGAATTACGTTGACAATGAATAAAACACACTGTATCTAATTCACGGCATTAAAATATGAATTGTAGAGTTGCAGTTATTACTTGGTAAGTCACAATATTAAAAATAAAACAAAACCACTGAAAATCCATTAAAAAATGTGGCAGTGACAGTTTAAAAACCACGCAGCTGCGGCGCAGCCTGTGCCAAGCCGGCCGACCTGTCTCCAACTACGACGTATTATGAGCTATATTGAGGTCGTACTATAGACGCAAAGTTCCAGCGCATGCGCATATGCTCATTTGACTACAGTACAGCCTCCTTCTAGGCTGTTTCACAAGGTATTATATCTCTCTCGTCTCGCGCCGAATGAGTTTACTTTTTTACACGAACCCTATAAATAATAGCGTGATATTATTTTTTATTGCGTTAACACCATACGTACTTAAAACAATTAACTTGGCGCATAATTTGCTTAAACAATGCTGCATGTCGTAAAACGTGCGTTTCACAAGTGAGCACGATAATAGCGCTACCTATTTCCAAATGTAGAAACATTTGTCTCCGGGTATGTCGAACTTGGAAAATAAATAGACGTTTGTGTATTATGTAATCCCGGAACTCCTAATTTATTTTTACCGCAATTATTTTCAATCACATATGCATGTAATTCTCGACGATTTTAAGTAAGAATGTCACAAAATGGCGTTTTTAGAACAACGGTATATGCTACGGTGCCGCTATCTATCTACTATCTTGTGAACGTTTCTACAGTTGCGCTACCTGTCAGCTCTGCGTAGTATCTACGTTCTCATACAATTCATCAACGTCGAGGGAATTTTTTTAACGTTAAGTTATATAAAACTGCGCAATGAATAAATACATCCGCTTATTCCTTCTTTCTTTGGTGAATAATTTACAAGGGCATTTTACTAGTAAGGAATGCCTACTTTTTTCCCCATTAAACGCTACGCAAATCGGGCTATTCGCTCGTAAGAAGGCACTCGACAGCTCGGTTTTCTCTTTTTTTAAGGACAAAGGTCGATCATATCTATTGTTTAGCGGTTTTCTTTTGATCGTAAGATGTCTGATTATTGATATAAATGTATATTTAAACTATCACTTGCTTTATTTTTCCGTTAAATGCTACGGGAGTCTGGCTATTCGCTCGAGCGAAGACACTTGGAATCTCGATTTTCTAATTTTTTGGAGACAAGGGTCGCTCATATCTACCGCTCAACAGTGTGACGTCTAGTTACTGATATCAATTTATGTTTACATTATTACGTTAAATAATTTCCAGCAAAACGCTACGGAAGTCGGGGCCTAGAGACACTTTGCATAAAAAAATTCAATTTTAAAATTTTCTGCTTTGGTAGGCTGGACGAGGGGGGGGGGGAGACAAAATAAGACGCTATCGAATTTACGAAGGTAGCGATTTTACGAACGCGATGAGAGGAACAGTGAGTATTCGTAAAATCGGGGGTCTAGTGTACTATTACATAAAATGTTTTAAAACAGTGTCAATTGTCAAAAGAGATAATTGTGAACACATCAATATTCTCTTGTTTTAAGTTTTGCAATCTATCTGAAACAACCTCTCACTCTCAACGTTATTTGTAGGCATCCCCACATTGAGGAGTTTAACACAGCTGAAATAAACTGTTGACAGTCAGTCAGTTGTTAGTGCAGTGAGAATATTCACTACATCAACAACTTCACCAGTTGTGCACATTGACTGCTGTGTCTTTCAGACTACCTAGTACCCACTGAACAAGTTCACATTGTCTATCATATTCAGGTCAGGAATGGATTTCAGTTGATTCACCATGTTTTCAGTGTTGTTGAGCAGAATGTTTTGGGGGTTAAACAGCTGGTTCAATGACCTGTCAACACGTGCACAAGTATCACCATTCATGAGGGTCTGCAGTTTGGTCACGCACAGTGTTATTGCTTTTTAGCAGGTTGTGTTTCACATGTTCAATGTCAATGGTGTTCAACTTTGAGGACACTGCTGTCTTCGAAAGTATTGTAGTGTATATTTTCCAGATCCCCATATAGAGTATGGGGATGTAAGGTACTTACGCCCTTAAAGTTTGGTTAGCAGATCCAAATTTCAGAAGCATACTGCTGTACTAATATACAATGTGCTACAATGATGCAGACATCTTTGTCTGTAAGCATGCTCAGGTACTTAATTCCTGCACTCTTACTTTCCTGAAGATTGCTGTTCCTAAAAAAGGTTTATTATATCCAAAAAAATGTTCAGACAAGTAGAACCCTTCACGAAAACATGAATTCCAACGAGTGTTGAATGGCATTGAGAACAGGTTAGCTGGTTTTGCAGTTTCTTATTGCGAATATTGGTGTTTCCTCTTACGAGTATTTAAAAAGGCTGACTAACTTTACAACAGCAGGTCTCAATATAAGATACCATCCCAAGTCATTCAGCTTCCCACAACCACTGTACCCGTATATCATTATCCTCTTCTACTTGACGCTTTTGAATCTCCCACCTCATATCAGTTCAACCATTGGCCGCTAGGTGCATCGGCAGCCAAACCGTAGTAGGCCATGTCTCTTCGCCCGAGGAAGCTGCTCTAAGCAGCAAAACGTCGCGATATGCGCTTCCGAGATGTGTCTTCTTATATGTGTGTGTATCTGTCAAGTACTAAAACGCGAGTTTCTGGCAATGACGGTGCCGATATACCTATTTGTAGTGCTCGAAACTCTAATTCAGGCAAAAAAGTTTAACATTTCTTCAAAATTTGTTTTTGTATAAAAACTAAACGAAAAAGTATTATTTTGAGATGAACAATTAAATTAGCGTAATTTTTCACATTATCGCGATTGTTAAATTTTCAGGTCTCTATCACTGACACCATACTGATGTGTACTTATAGGCCTATAATTAGCATAGTTATTTTTCTTGTTGCCTTCAATGTGGTTCTGTACTATCAGTTCATAAAGCAGTACATTTTAAGTTTCAAATAGTAAGCTACCCAAAAACTTACATTTTGTGGTAGGGTCTACCTTCGAAATTAGAACAAATTCAATATCAGATTATAGTCGTACCACTCGCAATATTTATTAAAAAAAAAAAAAAAAAAAAAAAAAAAACTTAATACATTTCTTGTAGACTACACAGCAAAAATTTGCACTGCACAACCTACATGGAAATAATATATCAACATAAAGCAAACACACACAAAAAGCCTTAGTTCACAACATGGCCATCCTTTGTTTTGGTTGTCAGTACAGGTCAACTGATAACAGTAATGTAGTAAATTGTTATAAAAATGACGCAACTTGAATAGAATAAAATATTTAAATTATTAATTCTGGATAAAGATCAGTGTCAATTTATTATGGTTCCTCTGAAAAGCTTACTTATTTTCATGTATAATATACACTACAGCAGAACCTCGATTTAACGAAATGCCATGGGACCCAAAAATGTTTACTCTAAATCGTTGTTTCCTTAAATCCGATTTCACCTCCCCCAACCACCCGAACAAAAAAAAATTTTTAAATCCTCGGGCATGTTTCGTCGGAATTTAAGGTAATTTTAAAAAAGTATATTGGCTCAAAACAATAACAAAACGCACTTACCGTCAACAGGTAAGCCACAACCGTGAACAGGAAAAAAAAAATCGGCGAAAAAACTTTAGTGCAACACTCGGCGAGCGTGCGCATGGTGAGTTAGGCCGTCCTTGCGCACACCATCAACACTTGAGATGTGATGACTAACACCGTCGAGCCGTCAATCTTTTCGTCTATCTCCCGCCCGCTCCACCAACAAAATTAAGGAAATTCCCACGAAAAATTGTAAAAAAATAAAACTGCAAGGAAAATTGGATTAAAAGTTTGCGAGACAACGGTAAAATAATAATTAAATACGCGCAGCGGAGGCCATTATAGCTTGTATGCATCCGCGCTCGTGAAACAAACTTGTTGGTTTGCTAGCTAAAAATACTTTGCACTCGAGCGTTTTTTAGCATCGGAGAAACTAATTATTTATGTTTACGGTAATAAATTCGTTGTAAAATGTCTGCATAAATAACATTACGTAAATTATTACAAACTCGCTTTGTTTTATTACGTGACGCGAGTGTGATCACGCTGCGCACCACTGCATTCTATTGGTAAACTGCATTCTATTGGTAATAGAATTACTGAAGAGAGCACGCTGCCATACAGCGCATTCTAACGGAGACGTGAAGCACTATCTACAAATTGGTTCTTGCGCAGTCCACCGCCTCACTGTGGAGACTGGGTACCTCGCTAGCCGCCAGTATGAGGATCTAGGCGCGTGCTTGTTATGCAACATAGCAACGCTCGCTCGGCCGCGCCTGTGCGTGTGTATCGCAAAATCATTCCTGCGGCCAAGTTTTCAACGAATTTTTTTTTGTTTCTCGGCGGTTGGTTTAAGCTTTTCTACTGAGAAATAAGAATAAACTGCGGTTGGTGCTAGTATTTTTAAAGGACTTAAATTACAATAAATATTCCATTTTATCAAAGTCAGTTATTTAATACATTGTTTGTTATATTTCGAAGGTTCCTGAAAATCCTTTCGTTAAATTGCTGTTTTCGTTATTCCCGAGTTCGTTAAATCGGGGCTCTACTGTATTTTCAATGTCAGCAATGTAAGTTAACTGATTTGTTGTTCAGGGCTGTTACTACTGCTTCATCAGGCCAAACGATCACGTCCCGATTGTTTTAAGTGGTACAGTAGAAACTCGTTGCATCGTTTTTGTTTCTATCGTTGTTCCGTATCTATCATATATTTTTGTTGGTCCCAAAAATTTTCCTATTAAAACAAGGTTTAAGGAGTCCACATCAATCGTTTTCGTAAGCATCGTTTATCCCGCATCCATAGCTCAAAATATCTTGTCCCACAGACAAAATTTAGGTGTATAGATCGTTTTTTAAATTAATTTCAACATATAGTGAAAATTTAAAATGAACAGTTCTAGCGAACGGTAAAAGACAATCGTGGCTGCCCACAAAGTAAACATGCTCAGCCGATATTTTTGTTTTCCCGCGATTTCCACATTTTTCTTCCTGTCCCGTTTGTTTGCAAATTAATACACAGTTAAATTTTCCAGCATCCGCATATCACATTAAAATTATATTTTTCCCGCTGTTTACGGTTTTCGCCATCCGAAAACATAAACACGTGATGTCAGAGTCACAGATAACGAAGGAAGAAAGAACATCTAAACTTGTTTGGAAATAGAACACAGAAGAATCATCGCAGCGACGATCACGTGCAAAGCCATAGGAGAATCACCGTGATCGCGAGGAACGCTTGCGCTCACGGCACAATAAATTCAAGATGTCGGCAAGAAGAGAATTGCCGCCGCTAGCACTATCGATTGTCTTTGACTCTATTGATCGCTGTTTATACGTTGGAAACATTACGTGCTTTCGCTTATCTTTGTTTTTAACGCAATTAACTGTAAATTTAACCTAAAATTTGCGAAAAGGTTTTTAAAATGTTTTATTATAAACAGACAGGGTTTTAAATCATTTCCATTTTTGTGCAGCATGTTTAGATGATTATGTAACAGTAATGTAATTTAACGATTGCACTCGTAAATACTTAATATTTCAATTAAAAAGGCTTTAAAAAATGATAGTAATGTACCTAATTTCCTGTTCGCGTTTTATTTTCCTCCGTAATTTACGTTAGCATAATAAATAATAACTTGTAGAAAGTTTTCTTATGGTTCGTCTTGTCGGTCAGCTCATAAAGTACAACTTCAGATTTCGAGGTTGGGTAAAAAAAAAAAAAAGAGGCAAGTCCACATGCATAGTTGGTCCGCATGCATCATTTTTTTATTCTGGTCCCTTGAAAAACTATCCATAGAGTTTCTACTGTATGTTATTCTGGCACGTACTACAAATATTGGCAGCATATGCCGTCAAAATACGGAATTCTTATGTGGAATGGACTTTGCAGATGAATTAAGAAACAAACAGTTTTAACTACACATAACCTGAAATCCATAAAATAATCCACATAGCAGTAAAACTAAACAAATTTTAGTATATCGCAAAGGGTAAACAGTAACAGCTAACAAGCATGCAACATGCATATATGATATTTTAAGTGATAGAAAGGAACCAAATGTATGTTCTTATTTCCACCGGTTCTTTGCCTTCAAAACTGGAACTGAGATGACAAAGTTGGTTACTTGAAACCAAAAAATAACCACTCTAATTACCCGCCTAAGACAGCATAGCAAGCTTCACAACACACTTTTTAAAACAATTAGTAAACAGAATCAATGTGAAGACCTGAAAAAGTAAATTTACTTTAACCCTAAATTTAAAAAATTTAAAAAAGTAAATAACAGAAATGTCTGTCAGAAAATAGCATATGCTAATCCATATATTAAATTCTTGCGTATTTAGACACCACTTTTAGCTATGAGAGTTGAGCCCATGGCCAGTACACCTGTAGCGAAAAGAATTTAGTAAATTAATTTTAAAATCGTTGCTTTGCACACTACTGCCAAAGAAACTAATTTTAGTTGAATTTCCTTGATGAAGCATTTCTTGTGTGTTTCATTATTCATTGCTCAATTAACACAGAGAACACTATTGATTCCTTATTATGAATGTCTTACCCACAAAATTTCTCTAGTAGAACTTTCCAAAAACACTTTGTTATACAATTTTTTTTTTTTCTGTTTGCTCACCATTTCTACATGAATAAACCTAGCCTGCGAATGGTTGAGAACTGAACAATCCTACTGAAAACATGGTGGTTTGGTACTGTTTATGCACTGCTGTGATTCACAAACAGCCTAATTAAACACCTATCAGCAATCTTTGGTACTTCACGTGCACTGTGATTTTTTACCGCTGGCAGCATTAAGCAAGGTATTGTACTGTCACGTCTGCCTCATGCTCGGATCGTAAAATAAACTGAATGACTTATTCTTTGTTTCCAACAAATGCTTTACGATTTCAGCAAAATGCATACAATGACATGTTTATGTATGAAAGCCTTAGGTAATTGTACAATAGTGAAATTAAGCCCAAAATTGTACATTGTACACGAAAATAGAGAGCATTAGCAGCTACGCATTTGTTGTTTTTCCTACATTTCAACAGGACCTTTACTTTTCGGAAAAGCTGTTTCAAACAATAGAATTACTTGTTTAGTATTTTGTGTACTGTATATTTGTCCAATCATAGCAGTCGAAAGCAGTTTTAGAGTTATTTACTTATGCATGAGGATGTTAAATAGCTGCATCCATATGATAGATAATTCATTGAATTAAAGACATTGAAAACCATCAGTTAAAGTTCAGGTTTCTAACTTGTGATTAGTTGTAAATTCAATGTGCTGGCAACAGAACTGTCAAAAAACATACACAGAAAGAGACTAGTGCCCATTTTATATTTGGAAATTCCTGTACCCTTCCGTTGACACGTTTTCCCACCTGCAAAAATCAATAAATTACTGCTGCAAACCAGCAAACAAGAATACAAACAGCAAATGAAGACATTTCAAAGAAACTGAATTAATATGTATAGCGTAAATCAGGAAAGTAGTCGCAAAATCTATTGACCCAGTTGTTATATGAATGTTGACCCACTTAGCAAAGATTGGATCCGGTGTACTACACATGATGCACAGTGGACATGCACGATTCACTACTCTCGGATGTGTCATGCCTGATTTGATCTTGCAAATTTGTAAAATTTTTGTAGTACACTGCAGCAACAACAAATTGAACTTTCGACTAGTTACTAATAATTGATTACTGTTTCAGAACGAATATTTTCCTTACACGGAATTAAGTACAGCATTATTACATTACACTGAATTAAGTACAGCATTATTACAACACTGAATTAAGTAAAGCATTATTACAAACAAACCTCGGTTACATAGAGAACAATTTAAACATAAAAATGTGTAAGTCTAACTAACCTCTCGACTTCTTCTTCTCCTGATCATACATTATCACAACCTCCATAACCTTTCCGAAACGGTTGAAATACTGTCTTAGGTCCGTCTCTGTGACATTCGAAGGCAGACCACCAAGGAATACTTTTGGGTAACTGTTGCTCCGCTTTGGTTTCTGCAAGCTACGAGGGTTGCATGGCTTTGGGTCAATCTACAAAACACAGAATAAAACAAAAAATCACTGACAAAATACTAACAGGTTAAAAGAACAAATCAGATAAAGCCTGCTAAATTCCTAACCATTTAACAATTATGTAATCGCATAAATACAGACAAACTTTTAACAGAAAGTTTCACACATCTTTCCTGTCTCAGTTTTATTAGTTATATTTTCATATAAAATTTTAATTGACTAACACACACACTGCTTGTCTCTTTAAAATAAATAAATTTATAAAATAAAATACTAGATCAATTGGATGGTGTTATGCATCAACCAGCTATGAGCCAAATTTTGTTGTAAATAACAATTCATACCTGCCAACTTTTCAAAATGACTATCAGTAAAACATTTCCAGAATGTCAGCTTTTGCGTAAACTTCACACTGCAATTTTTGTGCCAGATCATATCAGTCCCTATGTCTTATAAACTACATATACACATAATAACACATATAATATTTTTAACGTTTATTTGTTTTTAAAGTAGGCCTAGTTATCAAGACCTAGATATGTAAAAACAATTATTTACTAAATTATGCTTTGAATAATTTCCTGTTCACTTAATACTATGAAAACCCATCATTCTTTTATATTTAAAAAATTACACTTGCATCTTTAAACAACTTGTAAGCATCTTTACAAATATAAATAATGTCACAAAGTTTGATATAAATCTCAACTAGTTTTGTTTATTTCACGTGGCTTGAAATAGCCTAATACCAAACTGGATTGTGTTTTGAGTTATTTAATGCTGTAAGGCAACATTCAGCTCTAGTTACAGCACCTTCAAAGCTAACTTACAAAAATTCATATTTAATTCTACTATTTCCACGTAGGCCTATAACTTCAAATACTAGTAGTTACAGTTAGGTGTTTCACACCATCTTCCATATATTTCTAATTAAGGCCGCACAAAATTACGCTAGTAGTAATCATGAACAGTTTGTTTATATCATATAAAAATAGTATTATTGTACGTATGCTTCAGAATAAGAGAAAATAATTTTTCTTTCAAGTTCGCATGATGTCAAACCGAGCGTGACGCATCTTCCCAACTTCAAAATTTCATCGCATCACGCTGTAGTTATATGTCGTTCATTACAACAGCGGAAAAATATTTTTAGCATCAAAGTTAAAATTTCAGCTTCCAAGAACACAAAAAAGCGCTGACTTGGATAAGAAACAACACACTTGTCGCTTAAAAACTCTTAACACGCACATCACCATCTTGTAACAGCCCAAACAGTAAAACCACACATTGGTTGTTAGCTTTAAATACACCAATAATAAACCGGGAACAATATACGTCCCGAATCGTGTTATTGGTTCCTGTAGTGTTCATTGTGACCAACTCCTGAATCCACAGTAAAACCTAATTTTACGAATGTTTAAGCACAATGGCAGAGAGAAACAACACTATAAAATAAAACACATTTCATGTTGGTACGCTTGTGCAAAACATATTTGTCCGCTATTCATTTGTAAATAATGGCAGAAATGTACACATAACACTGTCGAACGTCCCGAAATCCGTAAAATTTTCGAATCCTCCGTAAAACCGTAAAACTTATGCACTTTCTGTACATTTTACGGACAATCCGTAAAAGTTGGCAGATATGCAATGTGTATCTGGATTCTTAGCTTTGAGCAGTTCTTACGAAAAATTGGCCTATTTTAGTCTTATAAAGGAAATATTTTGAACACTATACAGGACAAAAATACATTAAGACAGTTTTAAAACTGAAAACTTCTTCATCTGTATTACGCAACACAATCGATTGGCGCATAGCTGGTTTATGCATAACCACGTCCAATTATTTTGTCCACAAACTTCAAAATTAAATCAATCATTTGCATCATGAACTACATTGTTGATTCCTTGAATATTACATGAATAATGAACAAAACTTACTGTCCGTGTCATTTCCTAATTTCAGATCATATTTCACGTAGTTAAAAACTTAAAATTCTTTGTTTGTATTTCAGGTTTGCATTTTATCACTACTTATTATAAACAAAAACAAAAATTAATTAGCAGCAGATAATAACACAGTAAATAAACCTGCTGCCAACACTTAAATTTAGTGACAGTTTCACGTCACTTTGATATTCTCGAAACTTGCTTTTGTGGTCAAAAATCCGATTGGGTTGATTCAGGTACAATCAATATCTTGAATCAAAGACGTAATTTAAGCGAGACGTACCATAAATATAAGTGAACATGAGAATGTAATGTGGTGTTCAGTAATAACGAACATAAAAATTTCTTAACACAGAACCTTACAAAAGGCTTCTGGACTCTGGCCTTGTGTCATCATTACACCACATTCATTATGCTAAATCATGCAACAATAATTAAAAATTTCATAGCAAGAAATAGGTCCAGTGAGTAGTTGTCCAAACAAGATCTAGGTTTTATGGGAAGACAACAAACAATACAAACATCCATTGAAATTACTAAAACATGCAGACAGAAATGCACAAGTACATACATAATCATACTTGCAGGTAGGAGAACACAAAACTAAGACGAACAACACCTTTTTTTGCTTTGTTGCAACGTTGGCCAAGCCAGATTCCTCAGGCGATGAATAATTATACACTGAAGGTGAGCAGTGGTTGACAATTAATACACCTTACTGCAGAGGGGTGAACTAGGGTGTGGAGGGAAATTTAAGTTACTGTATATCTAGGCCTCAAAAAATTAGAGATACTTAACAGCCAGATACTAGTAATCTACACCACCTACCATTGCCAGATTAACAGTCAATAAAAACAAGCCAACTGCAGTTTTATTTCCTAAATACTGCGAAACCTTATCTACGACAAGAGTTGATGACAGCAGCAAAAATTGTTTTAACAGGTCCTAGTGTTATCCGAATGACCAATATATAGGAGTGTCACTCAACCCGTTATGAAATCATATTCCTTGCCGGTGTATTGTTTTACAGCGCGGTCAGGGTGGCTGAAAGCCTGAACGGCTGCAATAGAAATATACACAGGAAACTCAACGAGTGTAGTCCCCTTATTAATCCCCCCTCCCCCCCCCCCGGTGACATGGTTTGACGGACATCAGGAGTGCCTAAAAATACTTACTTCCACTCACATTCACAAATAAAAACAACTCCAACACTATACAATCTGTTCATGGTACAACAAGCTCTTAGAGCGTGTCAGTTCTGCTACGCTGTTTCTACAGATATGTTACATGCATTACATATTAGGGAATGGAATACACAACCAGAATTTAACACAAACAAAAAAAAAATTAAATTTATTGCTTCTATAAAAAACTTAATATCAATGACACTACCTGAAGCAGACATTGGTAAATCACTACATTGGAATGGCTCGTATTCCTACTGCAGGAATTAAGCTACGCTTGAGGCACTGTCTTATTCTTATCTCGACAGAGGTATCAGCAGAAAATATTTGTGGTATCCGAGTTACAGTATTAGTATTGATAGTATTAGCAAAAATTGGTATCGGCTCATTGCTTACTTTAGTCAGTACCGAAATTGTATAAACATGATGTCTATCGATTGCAAAAATAAAATTTAGCGACATTCAACTTTTCCAGGACACGCTCTACTGATGTTGGACCACAAACCAAATCATAGTGGTCAAATTTTCATTATTTTTTTTTAAATACTTAGTCCACTAAAAAGCCCCACATATTCTGTAATAATCCTGTTATTTTATACCACACAACTCAAAATTAAAACCTATAAATTTTAATTTCTGCTCAATTGGCATAAGCTTTAAAAACATGCTGCTAAGAGAAAATACAGCATCAGTATCATGCATATATAGTAAAACCTCTTTACAAAGACCCCTCATGGTTCTCTAGAATAGGGTGTTTATACAGAGGTGGTCTTTATAAAGGGGTTTAATTGTAAAGTAAAACCTCTATTTAAAAACCCCCAAGGTTCTTGAGGAAAGGGTTGTTATAAATGGGGTTGTTATAAAGAGATTTTACTGTATAACTAATTCTACAGACTTGCTTGTAATTGCAATCAGAATCTTGATGATTTTCTGCATCCTTTAAAAGGTCGTTACAAGTATATACAGGGTGTATATTAATTCATGATACAACGCTTGAGGGCAGGTAGTACGAGCCAAAACAAGCACTTTTTAACTATAAACCCGTAGGCGGAAATGTACCGTCTTCGTAGGGGAGCGCAATGAAAACTCAGCTTAGGCAACCCCGCCGCACACCACCTGCTGACACGCTGTAGAGTGGAGTGTGCGCAGCAAGG
>PNEQ01091586.1:0-89593 GCA_003012365.1 Medauroidea extradentata | reverse complement strand
TGCTGTACGATGAGGACATTCCTCCTTTTGTTCCTGTACAGTAAATATTCAGAGTAGAATTTTACAGTGACTATAGTCCTTTTCGTTCTGTTTCAGTAGTGCAGCATATTCTACGGGATAGTAACTTGCTGTTTCTGTATTAAACTCATTTTTGACAAAACAGTGACATTCTCCCTTTTCTTCTTGTTGTCTTCATATAGTAGATGACATGCCACGATGTATACACCATAAAAGCTAAAAAATTTTCATCACAGTGAAAAAATATTGACAACGTGTGACTCCGAAACAACCCATATCGCGTACAAATATTTAAAAAATATATATTAAAACAGTTAAAATTTCGGTGCACTTTCTCCTTCATATAAGACAGCCTTCTGTGAACAAGTTATGCAAAATTTGTATATTTAGTTCAACCATCATTACCAGAAAATACAGTACAGCTCGTTTAATCACTATGGATTGTATGTAAGTTCCGCTAAAAATGTATGGTGAAAAAAATTTTCATTGCAGCAGAACTTTGGGTTTGAGGCAACTTTTCAACTCTTTTTGGCTACGTTGTACTGAAGTCTACATGGATGAAGGGTGGATTACAATCAAGTTAACTTTCATAGGAATCTGTAAATTGGTACGGGCCTTGTGCAAAGTTTATTAAGGTAAATACGTGCTATGTAGGCTACACACTACTTAGATTTCCGAAACGATTCAGTACAAATTCGGCCATGTTGTATGCAGATTAAGGATTACATTTTGTTTGTCATATCGAAGAAAGTCGAAGGGTGTATAGTGTGATTGCAAAAATTAAGACGTAAGGTAATAAATGCATTAACATGAAACTGTTTCAGGTTTGCTGATTGATACACTTTTAGGTTTAATGTTTAATTTGACGTTGATGCATTATAAAGAAGAAGTAATGTGAAAATAAGACACATGCATTCCCTACACAAAAAATTCACTTCTACGACGTTTATAAATACTAATTTAATTATATTTTACTCAAATCGCTGTTATTTTCTAGTGTCGTCTGCTAAGCAACTCTTGTGTAAGCTATTTGCTTGCATGTCCTTGACCTGTCATCTGGTTGAATGACTACATTTAATGTGTCGAACAGAATGGCATAGACGATCTATCTTAAACTAGCAACTCAGCAGTAAGACAAAGTAATTAGACGTCCGCGTAGTTGTGATGCGGGTGGTCACTGGTCGGTCTCCCAGAAGAGTTGGTAGCATTTTGACTCTTGTAGCTAATAAATGCTGTAACATACATACCCCGGATGTTTCTAGGCTACATCACTTACAATTCCATGTCGGCTACTATAAAAATGGCATACCCGCCAAATCTTCGGTGCTGGTGTGTGCACCGACTACTCACCTTTCGCAAATAAATTCATGTTCTATTGCAAGAACACGAAAACAAAATACTTTCTGAATAGTCGGAAACTGTAATTTTACTTTATTGTTTTTCTTTTCGAACGCAAAAATATTTTACTCTGTGATGATCAGGTTTTCACCCATAACATTTTTTTTTTCGTTGTAAATTATCTTATTTTTGTAGCGAGTTAGTTTTTACAATATGCAAGTTTTACGAACTGCCGATTTTCGACTTAAGAGTGTGTGGTAGATAAATAAGCGCCGAAAATATCAATTTATTTCTACGCTTTTTTCGAAGCCAATGTGGATAAAATACTCAATGACAGTCCTAGATAATGTTATTTGCCAACTTTCTGAGTAAATCTTTATCCAGAATTATAATAATTCGTTACACGCGATCTCTTGCGCCGCAGTTAAATGCACGAGGTTCCGACGTCAGAAATTGTGCCTCAGAAATTCGTAACACTGGAAACAATTTTGTTTAAAACGTTGGCTAAAACTATTGTCTAGGATTGTTATTGTTTAATTTTCGTAAATTGGCTTCAAGAAACATACAGTTATAGATTAATACCTTTAGCGTTGAATTATGTACCACGTACTCTTAAGACATTGCGCGAAACGTAAGATACTAAAATCCTTTATTCGACAAAAATGTCACTGGAAGAAAAATCCAAAAGTTAAATAATGCATGTCTGTTATAAAATTATCCCTAGTCAATATTTTTGTAGCCGCAGCAATTTTGTGTTTTAATTCATTTTTACAATAAAGCTTCAAACTAAAGAGAACAGAATGGTTCATTTAGAAGGGGGAAGATTAATTAGTAATCTAGCAAAAGAATGTGGTGAGGGAGCGACGAGAGATCAATTTCGCCTCGGTTATATCTAAATAATCTTCACGAAATGCAGCTTATTATACCAGCGCAATTTAATGAAGAGCCAGAATGTTTGGAGAGAAAACGGAATGAAAGTAATCCTCTCGCGGCTTGTACATATCGGTATACTTGTGGATAGTTGATTAAGTGCGTGAACAGACATATGTAGAAGCCAAAAACAAAATTGCAACTGTAATGTAATAATGTATTTACAAATGTGATTACGAGATTGCAGTACAATGTGAGAATATATGTGGTTTCTGCGACCTCAAAAAATGTTACTTTTACATCTAATTTCTTACCTCATTTTTCATGTTTTAATCCAAATTTGACAACGAAAGGCCCAGAGAAAGACGTCTCTAGGACAAAATAATGGCAGATCAGATCATTCCTTAGTACAGTAAAATGTCGAGTGCAGATTAAAAATTGCAGTTCTTCTATATATGTATACATACACACACACACACATACGTATGTGTGTGTGTGTCACGGGTCTTTATAGGGGTTATTTCGGGATTGAAACCTGAATATAAATAACTTAAAAGTGGTCTGAATTCAGGGGTAAAGCTCAGATCAACATAACTAACAGAGGCAAAACAAAACATCTCTGAGACTACTCGCTTCTATAGCTTAAGCAAGTGGGTACCAAGAGATCGCAAAGGTTGCATACTCAGTTATGAGTATGTGTGTTTTCTTGATGTAGCACCTGAAATAAAAAAAAAACGGTTAGAATAACTTAACACTAGGCTGAAAACTTAATAAAACTGGGGCCAGAGAGCGACCAATTATAATAAAATTAAAACACGTACGGCTTCATTAAAAAACTACAATAATTAAAAGAGTTATCACAAATAAAAATTAAACAGACCATTTAATGACTAGAAAGGTATGAAAATTTAAGATTGATTTAAACCTTTTAAAATTCAGACGAATGATTAATCAAGAATTATTTTGACCGCAGCTAACATAAAGTTTTAAAAAGAACTAGTAAAGAATTATTTAACACAAATTTACAAATTGAACAATTAAAGATTATTTTAAATCGATAACAATTAAGACTTCCATTTCACAAAATAATATTATTACATCTTTTCTTCCACTTCAAGTTAAGATAAACTTTCGCGTGTGTGTGGGCGTTCAGACTGAGACTCGCGTTCTCTCCCGGTTTAAATTCTCACAACTAAAATAATTTAAATCTTAACTTTACTTTTAACTTTTTACTTTGCCATTAACCTTAACTTTAATTTTTCCGTTAACTTTAAGTTTAATTTTACCTTCTATCTTTAACTGTACCATCTGCCTTTAAAAAAAAACAAAAGAAATTGCCAAACATAACATTAACTTAGTACTAAGGCCTCGACAGGCGGAATACTTAAGGTTTGTGGGGTCGGTACTTTACGGCCATGGCGTCCCATCCTCTGCCCCCGGCCAAGCCATTGGAAGCAGGCTTCTCTGCCGACACCAACACTACTATTTCACTAACTTCTATCCAAAACAAGAGTATCACCGGCCTTAGCCCTTGGGAGGCGGATGCCATCCCAAGGCTGACGATTCACGCCCGAAACTACATTGCCAACAGCCTGAGGTTCCCGTCAGGCCTCCGGTCCCGATAACATGTCCGTTCCCGGCAGACGACGAAGATTAACTCCACGAAAATGGCGTCCAACTGCCCCGTCGGCGCGGACTCTCCTGCCGAGTCAGCCAGGCTCTGACCAGTAACCAGGGCGCGGCCGACACCCGGGCACTGAGTTTCACAACTAACGCCCCTTGTTGCCAGGCGAAAAACTGTTCATCTTGCTAGGAAGGGTAACTGACCCGCGGTAATCAGGCCACTTCCTAGAAGTAGTCAGCGAACCCGACACAAAGGCGGGCGTTTATTGCGAAATAACCAGACATCCGCATTCCCACAGCAGAGTCAATGACTTTTCAACACTCCAAACAAGATTAAAATAAGATTCAGAAATTTACGACGTGATAATATGGAGGAGGTATGACAATTATAAATATCTGTAAGATTTTTCTTTCTTTAGTTTTATTTAAAATTGCAGACTTTGCATTGGAACTTTGAATTAGATCAACTAAACATTGTAATTTCTTAAAATCGCTAGAATGACTGAAAATAGACAGCACTCGGCCTCACGCAGGCGATGCGACGAGCATCGTCGCCTCTCACTCTTCTCTCCCTTTTTTCCCGGAATTCTCGGGCACCACACAGAGCTACTCCTCTTTTCGCTAACGTTACAAGCTGCCTTGGGAGGCGAGCTGTGGTCATTACCATTGAGCCGTCCTTGAAGGGCATGCGCCTAAGCCATATTCGAATGTTGCCCTAACACCTGCAATTTTCGCAGCATCATGTCCTGTCCCCGAGCTGTAAGAATGATCTAGGTTCCGTCGCTGCCAGATATAAATACTGATCGTGACGACCTAGTAGTGGAGTTATTGCGGCGTTTAGTTTGTGCATGTTAGTGACGGAAACGACCTCGAAGACGGCTGTGGTGAAGACGTCACAGGTGCTAAAGTCAATGACAGCGACGGCAAGGAGTGATGCGGGATCAGCATTTGGAGTGGTAAGAGTAGCCAGTGCATACAGTGGTAGAACAGTTGGAGCATGCTTTAATGGCGCAGTTGCGTGTGTGGGATGGACATGTAGGTTAGACTGTTGCTGCAAATAAATGTTTCAGGAGAGAGACGTTTTAAGCTAACAGTGACGTGTCGAATCTAGGAACTGTTCTGTGCAGCAGCAACAACATAGGTTAATAGCTGAGTTAGAAATATGAACTGTTAACAATTATTGTAAATATTTATACATAAGTGTAGCTTGCATTTTCGAAGTAAAGTGTTCTAATAAGATTGTAACAAGTTGGGAGGTTTAACTTAATTCTTTCGTTAAGTTATCAAGTCCTCCATCACGATCGAGCATAGTAAAACTGTAACAGTACAGACGTTGAAGTTTCTTGATAACTATTCAATACTTTATAGATTTTATGAAAAGTTATGCTTGTTATTACCCCAGTCAGTAAAAATCTTGGCGTAGGAAATTTCACCCATTCCTGAATGTACTTACTAATGATCCAATGTCTTCGGTGTGACTTGCAGCCTTGATTACAAAATCGTGAGTACTAGTTGGGGCATATTCTTTTTCTCATTATGGCAATAAGTTGGGTAGTGTTTAACTAGATATCTACAAATCTTTTATACGCCATAAGCCTAATTCACGTTGATATCGATATTATCAGGTTTTTTTCAAGACTATCACAAAACTTGCTACTTGCCCTCAGAGAAATACATGTCTGCAAGAAGAAAGAACCATATTTACTTACCTGCCATCCTCTTAAGACTCTTAAAATAGCGAGAGCTAACAGATGGCTCCAAGCAAATATTGTTGATTGTAGACTGAAATGCCAACATAACAATTTGTAGTGGCTAGTGTCTTTACAGATGAGTGATGTCGAGTGGGCTTCTAACTACAGTTTTATACAACACTGTGAAGAGAGTAATAATCCAGTCACCTACACGTCTGGCTGTTCCCGACATGTAGCTTACTCTTGGAACACTCACAAGTTCTTTCAATGAGCAGTGAATGAGACTACCTAAATTCAACTCACGCAAACGCACCAGTTGAAAGAGAATCAGGCCTACATTTTCTTATCCAGGGACGCTGAGTTGTTCCAGAGGGATGAATGGTGTTGGCTGAAGAGGAAGGGGAAAGCGGTGCTGCTGCGCTGTACTACTCTGGATTCTGTCCCATTCCATTTAAGGATCGTCAGTCCCTGGGTCTCCGAACCTTCCCCAAGGCGAGGTCACTTATCCGAGACAGTTTCCAAGTATAACTGATGACTAAACTATTGCTAGTCCCTACCGTCCCTACATTTACCCCGTCCTCGAAAGGGAGGGGAGATGACCCGATCAGTTTCAGCTGTACGTACGGGACGCAATCAGAACTATGCACAAGTTTTGATCACAATAGTGTACATAAGTAGACTAAGGTAAAATAAATAGTGTATACGTAGGGAGATGTACCTAAAAGAAGGGCATAACACCTCTAATTTGAAAGATTTAGTCTCCCTAAGGTGTCTACAATGGCCTTAAAAATGACTGAAATGAAGCTCTATAGAAGGGAAACGACGGAATACGAACAGCAAGAGAAATGCTAGAATAGTGAGAAAAAAATCCGTCGGCCAACGGTAACGTCTGCCGACCGACACTGCCAGGAATCGGACCCGACCTCTACACCGCCGCTGGACCCCGTAAACTTGTTGAGGGATGTGACAATGACATGATTCGTCTCCCTGCGTCCACAAAGCATCAACAGGCGCGCCGCAACACAAATCTGCAAGACTACGAAGCACTCAGCACAGACAGTCCTATAGACAGTGCAGAAGATTCTACCACCCTTACACTTTCAGGGAATAAATCTTACAGCCACAGGTTTGCCGCGAAAACATATTTGCACCATTCTGTTTTAACGCCATAAACGCACATCGGCAACTCTGCTGAATGGTTACTGCGTGGCAGCACCTCTCATTTGACTGCACCAATCAGAACAAGATTACAGTTGTAATACTTAACTTTTTTGAGAGGCAATATAAAATAAATACTTTAAAAGAAAATCCTTTATAATTATTTGCACGAAGTTAATATTTTGCTACGACTAAGCATTCCAATAGCTTAATTTCTTGCTGCGCTGTAAGTAGTACAAAATTTCGGCGTCTGAGCTAACTAATCAGAAATTCATAGCTCTGACAAATTGTTTGCTAATAAATTTGGCAAAACGTTTCTTTACGCTTACATTTTTTCCCTCACTTAATTATAAAACGTCTGGATTTCAATCATTGTGATCAGTTTTAATGTCCACACTACTTTTCTACGAAATCAGCTATGTGGTCACTATACTCTTTTTCTGAACTTTTACAAGGAAAAATTCTTGGAAACCCAGCTGCCAAAGAAATTACCTGTAAAACTACAATGATTGTTCGTGTAAAAATAGTACCACTTCAGGGTGTTACTTTGTATTTCTACTTCATACAAGGAAAAATAAAATTAAAATATTACTTTTTTAAAATAAAAATTAATACATTTTTTAAAAAATAACTTTCATACTAATAATTATACGTGTAATTATTTTGAGGAAATAGGAAAGACATGAACTAATCAGGATTCAAACCTGCATTTGTGTTTGGTGCCTCGCAGGTTACCCTTAGACAACATTGACTGTTGGAATACTATTAATTGTATGTATTCAAGTACAGTTCAAAGACTTTAACTTCCTAATTTCGTAGCACATAATTTACATGAATACTCACTTTATTATCGCAAAATGTACTCAACCAGGGGATGTGATTTGTGTATAACTAAATAATTTCTGACAAACCCGAAGTTTTGGTGGGCTACAAAGTTTTCCTTAGCGTTACGAAGAAAATCCGTGTAACTACACAAAGGATTTTACAGATAAGATCTTTGTACTTTTAGAAAGGTTTGCACTGAAAGAAAACTTTTGTAGAACGTCTTTCCTGACAAACAATTTTATAGTTGACACAAAATAATTTTTGATGGCCACAATGTTTTATAGGGGTGACACCAAAATGTTTTTATGGTTACCTCAAATTCAATTATGCAGGGTGAATACCAACAGAATATTTTGTAGCTGCCACAAAAATTTTTTTCGCGTGCGTAAAACTAGAAATTCCTTGCAATTCTTATAAAATATTTGATAACTTCTTGCGTTGTTTCTTATTATGTTGTGAATGCATAATTATTTATAAATAAAATTATAACTATTGTACTGACACCCTGCTATAGTAAAAAGTAATATGCAGATGCTGGGAAGTTACATCAGTGAAGAATAGCCGTAGCTGCATTCCCACTCCACTAACAATTTATAAGATATTCTCTATAGTCAGAAACCACACATAGTGCTGTAGATACCTCAATGTTGATTACAGTGCCAAAAATTTATTCATAGTATTTTATAGTGACAAGAATGTATGATACCATGTAGTTGGCCTAGTTTGCTCCATTACACGTCTGTAGAACGATGGATCCATGCTTCAAAATGTAGACATTTATTACGTAAGATATTGGACGAGAAAAATACATCACTCTGGTAAAAATATTCGTACATCGAATTTGCAGAGGATTTGTTGAGTTTTTCTGTTCATGCTTCCGAATGCGTGTAATCTTAAAATAATAATAAAAAAAGTGTTCTGAGACTGATTATCTTACTTGCGCTCCCAATGCAACAACAAACTATGCTATCCGGTGATGAAAAAAAGCACCAGTATTACACTGGAATATTAAGAGGGGGAGATCGTGGCCATATTGAATTTTTGCTTTTACTGTCTGAACTTTCTTTTGGGTAAATTGATAGAACTTAAACCTTACTGATGGAGAGAATACACATTGATAGTATTTTAGAGATCATGCATCTTTGTTTGCCGTTAACTTACTGTTTTTGCAGATATAATTATGTTAAAAAAGTTTTATTACTTATCTGCAGTTAGGTACGTAACAAGAGTAACAGCAAACAAAAATGTATGATGATTACAATTCTACCGATATGTATTCTATTTGGCGGCAGTTAGGTTAAAGTTATACAAATTTACCCAAAAGAAAAGTTATCACCCAAAATACAAAAATTCAAGTTGGCGAACACCTCTCTTTTAAGGACTACGTACAGTACACGTATAATTTAAGCGGCCACCATTTAATTTTATTCGAGAGATGTACTATTTGAATCCCAACTAATGTTTTCTATATATTTATTTTACGAATTAGGAAGGTTAGTATTTTCCCAACTACTCCATTGGAAAAATTGTTTTAGATCCTTTAAGGAGCCCGAAAATTATATTTTAAAATAAGATTAATGCATTTTTTAACGTATAGCGATATAAAGTATGATCATTTCGTAGATAAATATTAACGAAAAAAATTCTGGCCTATGGAAGATAATTCCTGGGCTAAATCTTGACAGTGTTTGATTCTGTGAGATTGTCGACATTTCGGTTAATTAATGAATTTTTTTTCTGTTACACACATACATTTATTTATAAATTATTGGGCATAAATAAATTAAATATAGTTACTCGATCAATGAGTTTAAACATCATCCAAATAATTTTATTAGTTTAACTTTTGGAATAAAGAAGTACGTTTCTCAAAATGCTCTTCATCAGACATCAAATTAATGACAGATTTTATCGATGTTAAATCTGCTAAACTGTCAAGCTTTTAATATTCTTCGCCATTTCATAGCTTAATGTGAAACATTTATCTATACAAAGTTACAGCAGAGTTATGTTAGTTAAAAATGCTTGCTACATCTAAGTGTCAGACACCTGACATGCCTACGGACAGGACGGAGATGTCACGTGCAGTGGACTCGAACCCAGGACCTGCATGTAGCACGAGCAGTGGTAGGGGCAGCCCGGAGCGGAGCCATCGCCGACGTCCTTTTCCGCTCACCGCGTGCAGCAGCGACGGGACGCGGCGCATGTGAGAACAACCTTTACGGGAGGCCCGCCGCGAGCGCGGATAACGGCTCGGAGGATACGTTGTAGGAGTGGCGGACGTCGCGAGCTCCCTGCTGATTTTAATATCTTCAACGAATGTTTCGAGTTGGACACTGCAGTTACACACAGCAGAAAACAGTCGGTATTAAGGGAACAGCATACCACACGCTTCAAATACGTTTCAGTGTGTTCATAAATATGTTTTTTTTTTCGCAACTATTCCACCTATGATCACACCATCCAGTAAACATGTGCTCCAAAAATGATGACAGATTCTTCATACCACTACCAAGAACAATATTTTCATCAAACTCATTCACTACCTTCGTGTCAAACGTTTGGAATGGTTTGCATCCTAAGCACAGAAACATAACAATTTTTAACTTATTTAAGAAAAAATCATATTGCTTGAGTCTTCCCAGTGACTGAGAATAGTGAGGCTGTATTATTGAGACATTGTATCAGTGTGTCAGAGTGTGTGTGTCTGTGTATTTGTTTGTGTATGAATGTTTTCCCCCTTTCTATATTTTTGTCCTTATTAGGGAGCCTATATATATATATATATATATATATATATATATATATATATATATATATATATATATAAATAAATTAAGGCACCTGTGCAGTATTTTTACTATAATTTGTATTTTATAATTGTGTGTAGTTATATAATTTTCATTATTTTAAAATCTAAACTTTAATTTTAAATTAACTGTAATTGTATAAATGACTCATATTTGATGTAAAGGAAATGTGAAGCGTTGTGGGTTCAGTGTAAGAAAAGGCCACCGCGCCTTAAGAGTTAGTGGACGGCAGCTTTTTCTTTACGTTTAAGACACGGAAACAGGGAAGACGATAAGGCGAATATAACACGTCCGTCAAACACCTCATCGCCTCTAGGTGCGAAGGACTAAACTAGCGTGCAGTGTTTTCGTAGAAACTATTTTTCAACGGGCCTTCAAGCGATGACCCTGTTGTTAATTTCGTGGAATGTTTGTGGTAATGTCCAATGCAGGAGTCATGTTTTTAAGAAGCGGACGGCACTTTTTAAATCATATGGACACAGTTTGAAGTGTGTCTCCTTTTCGTAGATAAACGCATTGGAAACATTTTAGTTATTAAAAAAAAGTACTTTCCGTACCACGCTACAGTAAGCCTCACGCGTCCGGTTCACTAACTATTAACTGCGCCTTTAAGTCGTGATAAATAAATTAATAAATCTTTGTGGTAACGCACAATAGGTAAACACGCTTTGGAAAAGGATGGAATGTCGTTGTCAAGATACGGTGCTCATCAAAAACACTGCATCTAAGCCCTCCAGCATTGCTAAAAATTACCTTTCAGACTGTCATACTTCAAAGTGTACTAACCGGCCGTATGTGAGACTCGGATAGTAATGTGCTCTGAACTTTGCTACAGACCTTCCACCAATAAATTTGTGTGGTCAGTATTTAAAGTTCCATAGTAGAAAAATGGATCGGCGTGAATCTTGCACGCTAGTTCAGCACTTGGCTCGTTGTGGAGATGCGGCATTTGATACGCGCTTCAAGGTCGCCCTTACAGCTCTGTCTCTTCTGAGCCTCTAACGCGCAAGTAGGCGGCACCCTTAAGGCGGCCGCCTGTATGGCACTCGTACTGCGTGCAGCGTGTTCGGAGATACGTTTTTTCTCAGAGACCAGCAAACGTGCGTCCGCAATGCTTATATACGAAAAGAAAAGACACTTCAGACTACTTGTGAATGTGACTTTCAAGACATCACGCCCATTGGAAGTATTATTTTAAAGCCCTCAAACTTGGCTAACACTGCACGCGCGGTTACGACTTTGGACGTAGAGGCGATATCACAACACATGTGCCGGCCGACGTCGCTCGTAGTGCCTTGTTGATTTTCGCCTCTCTTACACACAAACCCAACCCTTCACCAGGCGACCGCAGTAACAGCAAGGTTTTCAGACATTGACCTTAAATCGTCTCGAACGTTGCGATAAGCGCCGAGTGTTAACGAAAACCTACAGCAAAATAGTGAGAATAAACTATATAGCGAAGTGTATTTCATTATGCTTCTGCGAAACTGTTGGGATAGTGATATAGATTATGTCAACATTTAAGTAAGCTAACGAGGACACTGTTGGTGATAATATTTGGCCATTGGATGGCAAATAGGTGATTCTTTACAGACCCATTACCTCGATTTTGGACGATGCCGTTGGTCGGTTGGTTTTCTCGGGGATATCCCGTTTCCCTTACCCCTTCATTCCGGTGCTGCTCCATACTCACCTCATGTCACCCCTCACCAGCGCTAAAAATCTCGATGTAAGCACTGACCAAAATCTCTCACTCACCTCGATTTTAGACTCTTTTAGAATTAGCCTATGTGTTTGTAAAATACAATTATTTATTAAAGCTACTGATATTTCGCAAAAATAAAGTAACTTACTGTTGGCCATAGCGAAGCAATAAATATGAGAGTTTTTTTTAAACAAATAGTTCATCCCTTACTCTAGTGAATTTACTATATTAATAAAAAACATTGTTTACCCTATAATTTTTATTTGACAAATAGGTTATTTTAAATTTTTTTTATCAAAGGAGATACAATTAACTGCGATAGTATTACACTGTAACTTACAAGCGAGTAATTTAAATCAATGTTACTTTTAAACGCTTCTCGCAACGAAGGCAAAATACTAATCAAAGAAGTATTTTGAACATTTGCTGTTGCTGAAAATTGTGTCTCACAGAAAACCAGACAACACATGCAGACAAACAGATAAATAAATAAAACCAAAAGTATTTTCTTATAAACTGACATAAAAAATAAAGAAAGTAAAACACACGTTATTCCGCAAGGAACTCAGTCAGTGAGTTATAAATAACAAAATAAGGAATGGAATCGACAAAAACGAACACATAGGCATAGAAAACCAATCAAGAAAGGTTGTTGTCAGTTGAAAAAAAAAACTAGGATAATTTTACAAAAGGAAGTCCGTCAGCAAGTGGCGTAAGAACGAAACAACAGACAAACAATATCACAACTAATTGAAAAAACCTAACAAATAATTGCGGTTTGTAGACGACACAACACACACAAAACACCTCGAGGAAATTGAACACAAATAACTCAATAAGTGTGGACATTAACCTAACAAAAAAATTAATTAATACACAGACGAACACAGCGGTCTCCTTGAAACAAAACAAAACGTGACGTTTAACAATCGAGGATATATTTATAACATTGTAATACACCGTGTTACATTGGATTACTTGAACATTCCACGTATGTTTCTACTCTGGTTGCAGATAAGAAAGTAAATATTGTAACCGAAATCACAGTGCAGTAATGGCAATTTCTACACGAATAACGCCAGAAGTATAAATGTTGTACACATGTTGACGAAAAAGTAACAACAGCCATACTTAATAGTTCAGCTGTCGGTCATAGGTGGCATTCGTTTCTTGAATGCTTCCATTTCGATTCTTTGTGGCATTCGTAACCTGACCGGATAATTCAATATACAGATTTATACTTGGTGATAGTAAAAAGCTCGGAGCGATACACACACACAGTAATATTATTTTAATTATTTGGACACAAACATACATAACTACTCCAATGAAATCAAATAATGTTGTTTTTTTAAGTAAATATTTGCTGCTAACACCTTTTATCACCGGCAATTTTCCCCGTGGAGGATACCGCAGTGTTGAAATGGTGTCCACCGTGCATAGATTTGACTTCTAAATGTGGTAAACGTGGACTAAATAGCTTTCATTTGAAACGAATCTTGCAATGTTTAATGTTCGTACTAAGACAGTCGGTGAAGGTAATATCAGGTGAGATATGGAACGGCGCCGGGATGAAAGTGATGGGAGATTTCCGAGAAAACACGTGGACCAACGGCATCGTCCGACCACGTGAGAAAATACTGGTCGAAGTCACATGGAATCGTATCCGGATTGCCTAGTTGGGTGCGACACACACTAGTTTCGGCGCCATCAACCGCGTCTCCTTCAGAGTTGAGGAAAAGGCGTGGTGACGACTGCACCATTCATTTTACTCACGGCTTTTATATGTCCCTTTTCCTCAGTTACTCAGGTAGTTATTTGGGCTTATTGACGCATCCATTTTAAAGGAATACTGGTTATTTAGAATATTAATATTGCATCTTCGTAACTTATCTAGAAAAATTGGTATATAAATATTGACATTTTAAAAATTTAAAATTTTATAAGGCTTATTTATTGCAGAGTTTTAGACTGCCGTTGCTATATTGTAATGTGAGGTAAAATGAAAGTAATATCCTACTGTAGCCTACTACTGAATATAATCCATGATTACCTAACAACACATGACCTTTGCCCGAAACAGTTTTTTTACTGAATTTGTTCTCACAAATTTTAATTTTAAAACGGCATATACTACCCGAGAACCAAATCCAGAGGCTGTCGGACCAGGAGTTGGTGCACCACTTGACCCAACTATGTCAGGGAGTCTGCTGTCAGTACTAAAGTCTATCTCAACAATAACTAATGCCGTCTTTTGATAGGTTTCTCACGAGAAAAATGTATTAGTGTACATCTGTAGTTAACTGTCCTTTGGTGTGAAACCATGTTTTTCGCAATCCTGTCTACGATTAATTGGTTGTACAATAAATTGTACGGGAATAGCTATGGAAGTTACGAACTACAAGCTTTGTAATATGCTATAAAGAGATTTGAGCAGAAGGCTAAGTTCTGTTTTTTCTTGTGAACAATGACTTATCCCCAGTCGCTCTTGAGTGTGGAGTATAACTTTCTTGCAGAAAAGAACAATTAATCACAATATTTAATAGTACGTACAGTAAAAAAATCTCGTTGCAAATAAGAGTAAGGAGCTCGTTAGGGGATGTGTCGTTCTTGTTGCTGTCAATTGCCAGATGCATACTAAAATTAACAGGCTGTTATTGGTTAGTATTATTTTAATTGAAAAAAAAAAAAAAAAAAAAAAAAAAAAAAAAAAAAAAAAAAAAAAAAAAAAAAAAAAAAACGAAAAGTGGGGGAAAAAAGAAAGAAAACGAAAATGTGTTTTACTTTTCAAAATAATTCTGTATCTAGGGCTATCTGCACAGCATAAAAACATATTAACTATGTTTAAAAAAAGCGTTATAAATAGAAATATAATATAAAATAGGTAATTACATTAAAAAGAAGAAAATTATATTTTGGAACCTGCACATAGTTTGCTACTTAAGTAATATTTTTATCGTTTTATTTTCATAATTTTAATTTCAAAATATTCATAAATGAAGGTACGTTTTTAAAGTAACTGCCTATGCGAATTTTAGTCTAAAAAATTGATTACATACAACAAATTATAGTTCCACAGTATATGAACTATACTAGCATGCTCCCATTGTAAATTCCGGTTGTTTCAAGGCAAAATGTGAGTCGTTAAATTTATTCAGTGCTCTTGTTTTCAAGTGGCATGGAATTTTCGAAGGGTATAAGAACAGAACCTGTATTTATTATTATTTATTTTTGTTTCGGCAGGCAAACTAACGAGATAAAACACGGCCTCAGTAAGTGATGGTCACACGGCCACTCCAGCACCGTATCCTCCGCGGAGGGTGAAGGGCGGGGTAGGGGCCCGGTGTGTCTCGGGACCCTCCCCGCCCGCCCGGCACGACGGCTTACGGCAAGTAGCGCCGCGGCGCGCAGGAAGGATCGTGGAAGGCAAAGCTGTGGAGGATGGCGAGAAAGGGGAGGGAGGGCATTGCCGCTGGACCATGGACGAGGGGCTGGCGGGGAGTGACGTGCAAGCAACGGCTAACGAGCTAGCTGCCTTCGACGCCGCCTCCGACGCCGTCGCCACCGCCGCCGCATCTGCCCAACCCCCTCGCCTCCTCACCCCTCGTAAACCCTCCACCGCTAACCCTCGCGCACCAATCAGAGCTTTAAAAAGCAAGGGCGTACAGCGGAAGAGCGGGGGAAGTAAGGGGCGAGGAAGGTGAAAGATGGCTCGGTGTTGCCGCGGGCTGGCGAGCCGAGGAAGGGGGGAGGGCGCAGATAGACGGACGAGGCAAGCAACGGGGCAGGCCGAGAGGGTCCCGCACCACTTTGCATAATTAGAAAAAAAAAATTCCGCCGAACCTTTTGCCCGTCAGGAGAGCGAGCGAAAGTCGGGCAGGAGCGGATTTGCAGCGCGAAAGGTCGCGATGTGGGTGGGGGAAGGTGACGGAAGGATTTTGAGCGTGCGTGGGTGTTTGACCACGACGCGGCGTCACACAGGTTGAATGGCCAGCAGGTAAGGGGTGCGGTGTTTGTAAAAGGAAGCATGTTGTAGGAAGGGGGCAGATAACAGGGGAGGGGGTGAGAGCGATGTGGACTTCTGCACGGCCAACGACTGAAGCTCAGCCCCTCCTTCACCCTGCCCCCCCCCCCTTTTCCATGCCCAGAAGCATACCGGAAAGGAGAGAGAATATGAAACACCGCCACCCCCAGTTCCGAAGCCCTTCAAAGGAGACCCCGTGGGGGTTACGGTTGACGAAGGGTGGAAGGAAAAGAAGGGGGGAGGAGGCCTGCCGCGCGACGTTTTATCCGTCGTGCATGATTCACGCTCGCGAGGGGGGAAGCTTGCAAAATTGAAAAGGGGTGCGACGCGGAGGGGAGAGAGAAACGGGCCACGAGGCACTGCTGGGCTGACGACGAGCGAGCTACGCTCAGGGGACGGATCACTTCAAACCATCCCCTCCCTCCAACCGCCCGCGCCATGGTTCTGAAGGTTTAATTCGGCCTCGGGATTAAATCAACGTCCACGCTTCCCCCCCCCCTCTCCATCATACAATCCATGGTGTAGTGACGGTGGTCCTATCCTACGGTTAATTCTACTACGGGTTAGGAAGGTGATCGAATTTCTTACGGACGGGTTTGGCGAAGGTATTATTTCCTCCGATAGTGGCGCTCGTGTCGGTAACGTGTCGTCTTTATCCTGGCGCTTATAGAAAGAACTTCGAGTGCTAAACCGAATATTGCCGAAGATTACCCCGTACGCTTCTTAACGACAACGGCGGAACTAGAGGAGGAATTTCCCGTTACCTGTATGCCATTCAGTACTTGCACCTAATATTTACAGTTCTCAATATTTTATACCATCACTAAACCAATAATAGCCTCTTCTACCCTCGCCAGTCTACGCTTTTTCCAGCACTTTCTCAATTTTACTCGTCAAGCCATTGATGATCTAGCGATCAATACTGATTTGAACTAGGACCAACTAACTGTCTCTACTGTTGCACCATTGTGGTTAAGGTCTTTAACTACCGTCAAAATGATCTTCACGATGAACCGCCGAGTCCGGTGGTTCAAGGCAGTTGATTTTGGTTAGTCAAGATAAGATAATGATCACGCAAATAAATACTTTAACCAGTATACATTGTTTACGTGAAAATTAAGTGCTCTTTGAAACATCTATGTGTATCGAATTAAGTTTTACGTTAGTAGAAATAAATTCAAACAATTTACAGCATGTTAAGGCCATGATCCATCATTTCTACTACTTATACGATAATTATTTTCTAAAACCTCAACGAAGGCAGATATTGAAAAACTGCTGAACTGCTTTGTTAAAAACAGAGTACATCATGTCAACTAATTTTTCCAAGACAAAATACACTATGGCTTCTGCAAATTACACAATTCAGGTAATTTTTATTAATGAACCAATTTACCAAATTTATAGAAAATTTTGTCTAGTAAAACTTAGAACACATAGTAAAAATTATTTTCAACAAAACTATGCAATTGTTTTTCGGTACCTGCTCTCATTTAGGAATAAAAAAAATAATTATCGTGAAAGAGGTCGAAATGAAGGGTCGTGACCTTACGGCGGCTGCCAACTCACGGTTTTTTCAGACTTCCGTACTTCAAAATGATGCGCGTTTCAAGGTTGGCCTTTCTGCTCTGTCGCTTTTGAGCGTCTCACGCGCGGGTAGGCGGCGCCCTTCAGAGTTAGTAGGACCTGGCGCATGAGATGTGATGTAGCGTGGTACGAAAAGTGTTTTTTCATCTATTATAACTATTAAATGTGTTTTCAATATGTATGTCTACGAAAAGAAGACACACTTAAAACTACGTCTCTAGCGTTTTAAAAATACCGCTCGCTTATTAAAAACGTAATAACCAAGCTTCTCAAAAGTGGTAAAAATGGCCTTTTTTAAGATTGCTGTATCTTGAAAACTACCCACCGTAATTGTAAAACAAAGTGATGGCGACCTGCGTTGGACTTAAATTCATACTTTCCACATATAAAATAACAGGGTCACCGCTTAAAGTCCTATTGAAATACACTTTCTACGAAAACACTGCACGCTGGTTTAGTCCTCTGCGCTTAGAGGCGAAGCGGTGTTGTACGCACTCATTGGAGTCCACTTATCGCCCTTCCCCGTGTTCTTAATTCAAACGGAAAAAACTTAGGTCCGAATAACTCTAACACTAGTAATATTCAGCGGCGGCTCGTAGGTTGTTGCCAGGGAGGGCAGAAAATGCAGAGAACTGTATAGTGTTGTGTGCTAGTAGACGCTACAGCCACTGACACGCTGTTATGTAGGTGCCGCTTATTACTGACTGGTCACAACACAATAAGTATAGCTAATATACATATATTCCATGGTCATTGGTATACGGCGGCGCGTTCACAGGAGTGTACAGTTCTCGGCAACTTGTGCCCTCCCTGACAGCAACCCTCGAGCCACCACTGGTAATGTTATAGATATCGCAACTTTTAAAATATGTCACAAGTAGTGTAGCAGATAGTTGTTCCTCAGTCCCACTAAAAATAACGTAAAATAAATGTCATGTAATTTTCCAGTGTTTTAAAGGATTGTTGTTACGGTGATAACGTATATATAGAGACTGTAATAATTCGCTGGTTCAGTGACCTGTAGGTTAACCTATGTGTATTCAAGCATACGACAGCTGTTTAATAGCTGCTCTCTGATACAGTAATATAGGGCATGTTAAGGTATATGTTCATTATTGGCTCACAGACTTTCAGGGGATGTTAAATAAGTCAACGGCCAATTGCGAAAGTGACGTGAACTCACAATTGCTGGAATTCTAGCGTGTGCGTAAAATAAAACGAGAAATTTTCAGGGCCCTACTTATATATAAAACCACTGTATTATTTCAAATCAAAACAATGCATCAAATACATTTTTATTGCCATTGCAACTAGCTTCATGTTACTTATAAGGGTACAGTCATACAGTTGGGACTATGTTCATTTTATTCATTAAAGGAATGATGGAGTTCTTTAGTTTAACATCTTTCGTGAGACTGTTCTTCGTTCGTCCGTATATACAATATTTTGCTGCAGTCTTGCTTGTACGGAAATAATTTTAAAAATCTATAAAGACATGATTTTAAGGTAACCAAAAGAATGAAACTCGGTACACTACACTAAAATCACGCGATTCCTGCGAAACAATTTATGTGTACACGCGGCCGGTTAAGTTCCACTATGTGTTTTATAGGTTAGTAACTATAATCGGACACAAATATATTATTTCGGCAATTTACGTACAATTTTGTTTGCGGAATACAAATGTAGAGCTTGAAAAGCCTAATACACTATTGAAAAGTCACTTCAAGCATTCATTTATAAGTTATTTCTTATTATAGAAAAAAACTACAGCACGAAACAATTTCGTTTGACAACACAACGCACGGTGACGCCACAGAACAGAGCAAAGGCACGTTGCCCGCAGGCAGAAGCAGAGAGAGTGAGTGAGAGAGAGAGAGACGACTTGGTTCAGTGCTACCAACCCCTATTTGCACTCACCAAAAAAGTTATTATTTCGTTGCCAAACTATGACGTCACATGTTTCTAGCCATTATAAATCGACCAGCAATGATATCAGTGGCATTGGAAGGTTGTGAACCCGTGTGAACTTGAGATCATATGACGAAAGTTAAATAAAACACGCCATCTCGATAGACCAACGTTTTCATAATTGATCTTTAGAACATTTTTGAACGAAGGTCAGCAGATCTCGAGATCAAGGACAGAATGGCGCAACCGGGGCGTAATATGTCACTGACCTCTGAGTCGCTATCTCTTTGATCCTCACACCTTCGTTGCTTGACGCCTAACTGATTCTCGATCTTTCGAAACACCTGCTCCAACGTTCAAACTGTGACTACCAACACGGACGTCACCCATCGTATACACAGCGAACACGACCCAATGTAGACCAGACCGAATTCTGTCAGTGACAGCTATCAAGCGGGCCACGTCCAGAAAGTTCCATTTGGCAGGCTTTGCTTCCGTAATCACCTTGGACAAAGTTAGCTAACGGTACAGGGGGATAGGAACTTCCCAACTTCCAGCCGCAGCTGACGCAGTGCCGTCGCCGATCCCTCATGTGCTCACGGAGGCCGTGTGTCGCGATACCGGAAGCAAAGAAGCTTCCATAACTAACTGGGTGTTTGTAAGATCTAATGTACCCCGACAGATTAGTTGCAAATCATTGAAACCGACGACGGCGGGGCGCGTGTAACGATTTTAGCTGGGCTCCGGACCCATATTTAAGGCTGGAAGGTGATTGTTGCCAAATTTATATATTACGTGTTTGTGTAATCGGCGGGGGAGTGAAGTTCCCCTCCAACTAGGCTGGAGTGATATAGTGTCGTGTTATGTACTAGTGAGGTGGATGTTGTCAAGTGGCTAGATAAACTCGTAGTGTAGTAGTGCGTGGAATTCCTGCAATTACAGTTTAATGCATGAAGGTGTTTGTGACATGTAGGGAGTGGAGACAATCCACTTCTTGACCCGGCGAGGGGTGGCGGAAGAGTGTAAGTCCCCGCGTGCGTAACTCCAAGCATTGGATATTGTCTCGTAATTGTACGATAAAAAATTAATAAAAAATAAAATAACAGTCCTGAAAAATAGAGCTTGTAAATTTTATGGACACACTTTTGCTTAAATAATGAATTTCTAATGAACTGTCGAATTTGTAATGAATTTGTAATAAACTCTTTACGACTCCGGAAATTTTAATTGCAGCGTAAAAGATTATGCTAAACAAGTGTGTTGTTACCTCTGCAAAATAATCGTTCACATAGGTACTATAAATACAACCAATGACTGTCTTTAAATTTCAATAGTGGATTTCAAAAATTTGGTTTTTTTGCAACGTCTGTGTCGTTTATCGTTCATTTATGTATCGTACTAGCTCAAAGGTAAAACACACATAAAAAACTATACTTCAGCCAAAAGTTTAAAAAATGTACCACACTCACAAACACAAACTCACACCAACACATGTACACAATATACCCTCAACAAAGTTAATATGCTATTGTAAATGTAAACTAAAGCGGTCCAGTTCCTAGATAAAAATAAATTCGTTAGTTAACTTACCGATAGTTATTCAATTTACACGTAGTTTACTTTCGCTTATCGTGTCATACATATTTACAGTGGGCGAAACATCAGGAGCGGGATAGCCAAGGAACATCCTGCAAAAATGGCAAAGTATTGAGATTTATTCAATCAGTATTTGGCCTGACGTTCGCCTTTGCCGTTTCAGTGCCCTACACAGCTGGCGCACGATCTATACTACAGCATGTTAGAAGAAAGTGAAACACATTTAAAACTAAGCTTCTTTTCTAGTTTTGTTTTCTAGATATCATGCTTAGAAACATGGTTTTGGGGCACCTCAAAATGGCTAAACAATGCCTTTTCAGACCGCTGTCACTTAAAAAATACCAACAGGAATCGTAAAACAAAAATAGAGGAACGCGTGTTTGAGGCCGAAGCGTTTTATGTCTATCCAAGCTCTGGGGTTTGATTGTTTCACTTTTTAGCATCAGTATGTCCTGTGATTAACTAAATAATTAGCCTACTGTCAACGCCACTCATAGCTGAATTCACTATTGATAGCAACAGTCTTACAATCGTGTCACAATATTTGCAACTTGTTATGAGCGGCACTAATTATGCTGAACTCAATGTACGGAACTTAAATGACAGCGAATCAAGCTCCTGATACAAATACGACGATTCACATTTCTCTCCTGGAACCACGGTTATCAAATGCGGCAGGTTTGGGCCACACAAAGAACCAGCAGGTGCTCCTACTTCCCGTGCTGTATCTACAGTATAAGACAGTGACTCGAACATTGCTGCCTGGTTTTTACTGCTATGCTGGTTGCCGACTATGTACAACTGATCAGCTTTCTTTAACGTAATTTTCGAGCGTCAAATTCATGTGGAATCATTGTACCCTACCTTTCCGGTCGTAGATGTTATACGATCAAAGCCTTAGCTTCCTGTAGATTTTACACGTGCGTACATATTTTTTTTTTTTTGAAATTTTAAGTTTTCTTCTGTCATACCCTTGGCTAGCACAACACCCTTGAATATTTATCGTCCATCCATGTGTTGTGGCGTTGACATCGAGGTTTTTGCGTTCGCTCTGATAAGCATCTGTTGGTCGACTCGGAGAAAATCTTATTAGGGATTCCCGAGGGAGAGAATAAGAAAGAGAGAGAGAGAGAGAGAGAGAGTTAGACAAGATTGTTCTTCTTCTTCCATTCCTTGCCGCGTCCCGCGACGTCAAACAGACCCCAGGCCGGCGACTTCCGGGACCTCGCTCTCATAAAGTCCCTCCTCCCATCCTCTTCACCCAGAGCCATCCCTTCTCCAGGAGACATTTAGCTGCCAAATTACTCCCATTCAGGTTTTTCCAACCCCCGCACCACCACATGCCTAGTTTCTCTCTCTCACCCTCGTTTATTATTTGCATTCGCACGCTACACTCCCCCTCCCTCGCTAACCCCGCAACTACCAACGTCGCCGACCGTAATGTTCGCGGGAGATGTCGCCCGACCCTCCACACCCCAATCCCCCTCAACTTCTTTCCCGCAGGCGCCGCGCGAACCGCTCGTTTATGCTCCGGCGGAGGGTTTAACGCCCATGCAGCCCCCCTCGCCGCCCGTGTAGCCCCAGCCAACCTCTCCACCAGCCACTAACGCGCGTGGTTCCCGGGGTTGCTAGACACCGGATAGTAAAACGGAACGTTGGCAGGATGAAAAAAAAAAAAAAAACCCTTCCAGCCAGCGCCGCTCGAAGCTTTCGCGGAAATCTCTCCGTTCAAATTTCCTTCAGCCGTTCATCGTGAACACGAACGACTTATTTCCATCAGGGAAATCACACCTGCCGAATATTCAGATCACAATCTTCTGTTCACCAGCGACGTCAGAATCACTGTCTGGGGCAGAGAGTTTCCTTGCAACAGCGAAAATCACAGTTTAGTCAAGCACTGAAATAATAAGTGTGATTCCACGTATTGAAAGTCTGATATAAGTCCCTGAATAGTGCGTGCCGGATGTGACGTCACACATGGCGCTGTTCGAATTCATGGCAAGAGCACATATACACCCTAGAATGTCCCCTCCAGCCAAGGGTACGAGCCACTTACCCTTCTCGATCTCTTAAACTGAATTCACTAAATGCACCCTACTCCATGGGAGTAGGAGGGCATAGGACTCAAATGCAAGTGATTGAGGACATTTTACTGGAATCGAACACAGTCATATAAAGCAACACAGGTTAAAAAATATCGTGCAAACGTAAAGCTGAATACTCCAATGGGGAAATGACATTCACGATCCGCAATGTTATTGACTACAGTTGTTAGTCTGCTGTCTATGCGTTGAAAGTCAACATATGCTCTCTCAATCACACAACACCTGGACGACCTGAGAACCACACTTCTGGTGTCGTGGAGCTCCGAGGAAATCTAGTGTCTTGCCTGGAAATAATTTAAGGGGGCGCTTGATCGAAAAATTTTATTATTTTAAAAATTTTTGTATTTGTACGATATATGGTTTGTTTTGTAGACATACACTGTGGCAATTTTTTACGCTAATGAACATTTTTTTAAGCTTTTGTAGATCTTTTAATATAGCTCATCAAAGTCCAAATTTGCATAAAACGGTTTTTATGATTCAAAGGAAAACAAAATGACTTACCGAACTCAAAAAATTTACACTGAATAACAATGCTATAGGCTACAAGATCTCCTCTACAACAACCAAAATAACGATAAAAATTGGTTTACATAATTTTTTGAAATTTAAAATTAAAACTTAGAAAATTCCAGAATTGTTTAAAAATACTAAAGTACTTTATTTTTTGTCTTTATATAGGAGACCTTGTAGGCTACGTTTTAAATATTCAGTGGAATTTCTTCAGTTCGGTGCGTCAGTTGGTTTTCCTTTAAAGCAAAAAACCGTTTTATGCAAATGTGGAATTTGACATGCCATTATAAAAAAAAACTATGAAAGCCAAACATGTTTCATTACAGCATAATGTGGTCGAAATGTTTGTCTACTAAACAAACCATATCTCGTAGAAATCTAAAAATGTTTGCAACAGTAACATTTTTCCGTCAAGCTCCCCCTTAACCACGCGCGTTTCAACAGCGGAGCTTCTAACAAATGCTTGTAAATTCAGTACGGACCGTATACGCACACGCACAACGACAGCATCTCTGACGAGAATGTTAACCTTGCAGATGCATGACTTATAAACTTAACCTTATTTTTGACATGCCATCTCGAGCAAATGTTGCACAGTTACAGAAAACCCAATAACAAAACAAAAAAGCAAAAAATAAAAGCCAGCATTAGCTGTTGTAAAAAAACATGAAAAATATTGGCTCTATACGATTTCGTAAAGGAATATAGCCGTACTCAGAAAGACGACATAAAAAAAAAAAAACTCGGACAAAGCCAACACAAATTAATTCCGGAACGGAATGTAGTTGCATGACTTCTGGTCATCAAATTTATGAGTTAAACTATCAACACATAGTATTGTGGTTTGAGTATGCAGTACGCTAAAGAGTAATCAAATGAAGATTGGACTTGGACCCTACGAACAGCCAATCTCTGCGACTGCGGATGATAATAAACTTTCGTAAGACTTTTTTTTTTACTTTTGTCTATTTTTCTTCAGTGTTTACTTCCGCCATATTTGCAAATTAACTTTGCCATATGCACCAAAACGTTTCTCCTTTCGTCGGTAAAGTTATTATGAAACTATAAAACTCAACATAAAATCGCTGCTACCGTTATTACGTTAATGTGAATTAAAATAAATAAATAAATTTTTTCTTTGTCAACGAATTGAAAAGTTTTCAGTTTTAGTAACGAGTCAAACCATAGAACTCTGTTTAGTCTCATATTTCCGGAAAATAAATAGTCGTAATGAGAAAACTTTTCGTACCTCTGTATCTATTATGTAGGCTTATGTGCGTCTGCCTGTGTGTCTATGTGTTTGAGCGTGTCTGTGATGTGTCCTATTATTTTTACCTTTGAACAAAATATAAAGAAACTAGGGCATAGTACCTACGTCGAAAAAAACGGCATTTGTCCTTTAAAGATTTAATTAACGTTGGTTACTTATTTTTGTAATGGCAGCCGTTTTAATAATGATGATAATAATGACAAGATAAGTATTCATGGATATACGCCATTGCTTGCAAGCAATGGCGTATATCCACGAATACTCATCTTGTCATACATCCCCATTGCAAAAATCTTTCAAAGATCAGATGAAAATAATAATAATAATAATAACTTCGGGAACCATGGGGCTAATTTCAAACAAATTTTAACCTTGTGAATGTGGAATAAAAAGCGATAATCTACATTCATGCCATGGCAAATCACTCAAAGTATATGTTCCCGCCAATTTTAACACCTATGAAGTACTGTAAATTGAATATAATTTCAAATTAGGTCATATAAGTGACTAAGAATTTTCTTAATGTTGGCGATATAAATAGTAATTTTCTAAAAAAGCTTAAAATAATTTTGACAGAACTTAGTACGCATTTAAACATGAGTTAATACATTTATTCTAAACGCCCACCAGTCCGAGCAAAAGAAGGATCCTTGACTTATCACTCACAAAAAAAGGAGCCGAACACGGTGTCGAGACTTAGCCACTCCTGCTGACCCAACTGTGGGTCGTTGTGAGACATCTTTAGAGACACTGATTTTCAGTGAAAATAATTTTGCAGCAACTTGTTTCAATGCCTTATGAGCACATCTGCAGTTCTTCATGGGCAGTGACTGGATGTTTTTAACTTTCAAAATCTTAGGTTCTACCCGTAAATCACAGACTTACTGTGTCGCCGTAATTTCATTCTGATTGGCACAGTCAAACATGTGATCCTCTGCACAAATATGTAGTCACTGCCAATAACCACGAAGCAGAGTTGCATAGATGTCCACGCACAAAGAAGAAGGTTTGGTTGATTCAACCGTATATATGTTTATATATGGCCAAACAAATGTGTAACCAAATATTTGGTTGCCTGGCAGGTACAGTTATCCCAAAAGGATGGTTTAGTCCAGTTAAATATACGTTTTGTTAGGACAACAAAGCCAATACTTGGCGCGTTTCATATGTTGTTCAGCCAACAAATTTTTTGTTGAATCAAATACATGTTTGGCCACATACAAACATGTATACGGTTGAATCAACCAAACCTTTTTCTCTGTACGCGAGACACTGAAATTGAATGGTGAAAAATTCTTCTCATCAAAAATCAGTAACGCTATACATCAGTTTTGTTGATATATTTGACCCATTTCATACATTATAGTTAGAGACGATGGTACATCGCGTAAATGTTTTGTGCCAACACATACCCTTGAAAACACTGCAGTATCTTGCAACATGTATGATTGGGCGATATACGTCTGACACAACGTAGCTGTCTGCAGACCAACAACAGGCATCAAATATTACAATAGCAGGACTCTTATTGGCTCAGTCAAAGAGGGCAACAGCTCCAAGTACAAGCGAAAGCCAGTAATCGTTTGTTAACTGAATGTACGTTGAAACCCAACAAACAGTCAAGTTTTCCTGCGATAAACCAACACCTATAAGTAAGAACCGGTGATTTTCGCGAAAAGAATTTTGCCCCATATTGTTTCAGTGCCTTACGTGCACGTCTGCAATTCAGCTTCATGTTATTGGCAGCTTGTAATTGTGAAGAGTCGTATCTTGTTTGACTGAGCCAATTACAAAAACGTTCCAGAAACAACACACGTCTGTAATTTGCCGGTAGAATCCTTAGAATCGTGAGAGTTAAAACATCCAATCATTGCCCACGAAGCAGAACTGCAGACGTGCACGTAAGGCACCAAAACAAAGTGGGGCAAAATTCTTTTCGCGAGAAACAGGGGTCCCTACCTACAAGTATAGTATTTCTAATAAATTCTGTAAAAAAGGGTACCTATTTGAAATGTTTGCATGTTTTCGTAACTATAGCCTATGAGAGTACACATGTTCATTAACACCACCCTCGAAAGCATTGACGCAATAATACAGTTAATGAAAGAGTGATGTAAAAGTGGCTTGTCTACATGTGGCAGCACACAGCAAAAATAAGACAGTTTTCTGGACATGGAATGTTTGACAATATTACTTGACAACTGTAAAAAACTAGAAACTGGGCCACGCACGCGAGACTGTTAAACACACACTTGCCTCGCAGCTACCTTCCCGCTTCTCTTAGAACATATTATTATGATCTTTAATGTGAGGAAAGTGCCTACAGGAAATTGTGTAACATAAATCGCGCAATATAACTATTGTAATTATGAGAATTCATATATAAATAAATTTTCTCATAAAATTCCGAAATTTTACTGTACTACGATGTTGACCTGATTCTCATTATGGTTGCCGAAGACACCAGCAGTCATTCAAGAAGTTTCAGGAAAACTCTTAATATTGTGGTAAAATTAAAATAGCTAAACGTTAAACCCTACTTGATGGCGAACAAAGTGTCGAATTCTTAAGCAGTCCTCTAGTCTCTGTCGGGGTGAGGCCAGGCTGCGAGGCTGCGATGGACGTGCGGCCACAGCTGCAGTTACCTTCCGCGTTGTGCAATATCGTGCAAGAAGGTTAGGTTAACTAGTCCTGTGTACTGGTACCCTCTGGCAGCGCATCCTTTATCTATGTCACTGTGACTATGAAGAACCATCTAGACGGGTTTAAAGCTGGTGTGGGAGTGGCCGTGATGAGGCGATGGCAGCGATGGAGGTGACAACAACGTCGAGGTGTTGGGGCGACAACCGACAAGGATTCGTGGCAGCTGTCAACGAGGGGCGGTTCAACGGACAAGTTTCAACGGCCCGGAGGCCTGCAGGCCCTCTTTCCTCTCGCGCTGCAACTGGACGGAGTTATGTAGCCTACTGTACAACTAACCCAAAACATTTATTTTGAGATAATCGTACCAAAATAAAGGAGAAGGCCAGAAATGTATCATAGAAGAAGAAAAAGTAGTACATCGTAATATATTAAGGGAAATAAGAGTACACAAGGTTTAGTAGCACACAGCAAACTTTGACCTCGAATATATCAATTCCAGTGAACTGCGAGTAAGTTCCCTTCTACTTAACACCACCCAACTGTGATTTCATTCTTCCTGAAATCCTTCAAGTGAAGTTGGTTTCCTGTCCCCGGATTGTTCCGATTTCTCGTGTCACAACCTGTCCCTCCCTCCCCCTTAATTTTGAGAGTAATCTTCCCCCTAGAAGTTTTACCCAAGCAGCTTCAGAAAGACTTCATTGACCGTCAATTTTAAAAATTAAATGGTTGGATGTGTTTGGCCGTCATCCCAACGTATAGTCTATCTAGCCTCCAGAGAAGATTGTCAGTTTTCCTTACGCTCCTCTATTAGTGATGCACAATCTTATAGACACTGAATGGTTTCCCATATTCGAACGTCTTTCTGCCAAAGATCTTGCTACAGTAGCTTCTCTCCTGGCTTATTCTCCTCGTCTGCGTGGAGCCGTGTCCGTAGACTACTAAGATGCCGTGTCCATTAGTTTTGTTAGAACTTCTGTGCCACTGGGAACGTTGTCTATAGCTACGAGCTGTCTGTTCACACATTCTGGCTAGCATAATTTCCGTTTGTTAGCCGCCAATCAAGGTTTAATGTTTATCTACTTTTACTAAAAATTTTGCTAAAAAAAATTAACTAAGAAACTACATATAATTTTCCTAAAACGTCTTGAATGAGTGCTGGTAGTATCTTTAACAATTATAATGAGAAACAGATCAACTAAAATTCTCATAATGACACTAGTTTTTTTTTTTTTTTGTAAATTATACTGGGCATTTTATACACTTCTCTCACATAAAAATTACAAAAATATATAATACTATATTGAAGGTAAAAAATATAGGTACAGTATTTATACTTGAATTTGAACGCCGTCAAGAGCCTTGTACGTCGTTAACTTAGAGAAAGTATCTTTATGCCGTTGTAGGCACCCTGCTAGTCTTACAGTTATTTTGAAAATATATTTTTTCAAAGCAACATTATTTTCATCGCAAAGAATCCCTACATTTGTTGTAACAGATACAACATAATTTGTAACTAATTTTTTTTGGTAGAAATAAACCTCTTAGTTTTCCCGATTTTGCACCCAAATTAACGCTAATTTTATTATGAAAATAAGCCAAAATCAAACAAAATAATATTTTGCGAACAAACTGTGCAGTATTTTGCAAAACGCTTACATAGAATGGCGAATCATATAACTGCTCTTAATTCCGTTAAACAAGTTTTGAGTTTTTTGCACTAATGTGAAAAAAAAACTGCCTCGCATGGCCTTAATCGCAACCAGATCGATAGCTGACGTCACGTTGGGCGCGCGCCGTGGCTGCGGGCGAACCTCGCGTGCTGCGCTACAATGTCAGGTCAATCAGCTAATTACGAGCCGCGGGTTGGTGCGAGGGCAGGGGGTTGTACTAGCAGACCCCTGGGCCAATCATGTTGGGGAGGCGTCGTGTGTATGATTACATCGCGAGTCATGGCGTCTCGCATTCACACCTGCAGCGAGCAACTGCAGACACGAGGGTTAACACGATTACAGGGCGTGTGGGTTCATAGACAGAGTCCTGAAAACTCGAGGGTTCAATTAATGTACCTCACCATCCAGCGACCGTTCATTGTGCCACTGCGCTGTTCCTGTCAACAGGTATGGAAGTGACACAACATGCACGAATAACAATAATGTACAGTAAATAACGTACACTACTTAACTTATTTAGATTAGTTTTGTTTTGCCGGTGATATATTTGAAACGTAGAAAAAAAATGCATTAGCAGTCCGCTCGTGCTTATAATACTTGTAGCAGGTAATATTCCCTGAAGTACCAGATTGGTCCATCAAGTGTTACGTTGCCAATTGTTGCCCACGTATTTGATGATCGTGGTTTTTATATTAGTGCGATAATATTTTAAGTACGAGTACTCGGCATGCCTTGCAAGGCTTATCAAAGAAAGAATGTGTTGTTTTACATCTGTTTAGTGAAGTGCATTTGGATACACAATAATATCTGTTTTCACCTTTGATGCGGACACGAATAAATCAGGTTTTTCGACATGTGAGCAGGCCACTTACTGTCTATGGGAGAAGCACGGATTTTCCCAATATAATCCACACACCAAGTCGACAAAGTTTCATCACAATCGCATGAATGGTATAAAAATGTACATGCGTTACAAACAAACGGATAGACATTTACACACACATACACATACACACATATATACTCTCTATTAATAAAGTAACTTAAGCTCCAAAGGAAAATAAAAAAAAATATATATAAATTGAGCGAGTCCCATGCATTTTTTTCTATCGATATTAAAGCACAGACACTATCTTAAGTAATTCACAAAAATTTGTATTTCTTTTGAAAATATCTTCACACAATTTTTTTTTAAGAAATTAAAATTTTTTATGCAGAGTTTTGTTAAAAACCTTTGCGGGCGCGTGCACAACAGACCAAAGTAAAATCGTAATCGGGTGAATACGAAAGCAACGTTACAAACAGACGCCGACATATACCTACTTTATATACCGCGTGGGTGTATGTATAAATAAATGTGTATACGGATGTTTATATAAAGAACACCGACAAACTTCGCAAGTGATTCCTTGTGAAGAGTAAAGATAAGAAAATATATATAACACTTAGTATTTAACCGTCATACCACGGGATTAATAGGTATTTTGAGAATCGAATTGAAGACATTAATTTCCCCACAAACTGAAAGCTCATCAATGTAAAATGTCAATGCTAAAATATTTCTTCGACAAACCAACAGCAAACGCCAGCTGATACCGTCTACCCTTACGAAAATAAAAGAGGCTTGTTCTTTAGTTTTGCAGTGATTTCGAAAACATATTTTATTGCTACCTAATACTCATATAAAATTTTTGCTCCACAGTTTTGACACTAATATGTCATTATTAGGTATCTGAAATTTTTTGCAGCAATGTACTGAACGGTTATTTAGATTTCGTCACCTAAAGTTCCACGTGTTTTGTCGTGAAAATAAGCCAAAATGACGCAATATATATATATATATATATTTTTTTTTTTTTGCGGACGAATGGTTTATTATTTTAAAAAACGCATCCACGGTATTGTGCAACGTATGACTGCACATTGTCTCAAATTTTTCAATGCTTTCGGTTAAATAATATTTGAGTTACTGGCATAAGTCTGAAAAAAAAACTAAGGAACAAGTCCTTAAATTGCTTACAAAATTTGTAACGACATGAAATTCAAATATTTGAAGGTGAATTGTTAAACAATGTGACCTGAGTAATGAAAAAGGTCTTCTTGTAGCGACTGTCTAAGACGCATAATTTTCGGCAATGACGTGGATTTAGTAAACAGTCACAAAATGTGATAAATAGGAAAAGGAATATCTGTTTTAAATTTTGAAATCTTAATACTAACAACTTTAGTATAACGACCAAAATATTAAAATAAATGGTATTGTAATAAAAAAACTTTATGAATGATTAATTTTGTCAGTTACGTACGAAAATACTATCAAATAGTTCTGAGATATAAAATTCAGTATAATTAGTCCCTGGATTTTGGTGAAAATAATATTGGACGAAATTGTTTCAATGCTTTAGGTGCATGCACTGAACAAAATATTTTGCGGCAGCTACAAAATGTTTTGTGGATATTTACCCTCCAACATTATTTTGTGGCCACTGCACAAACATTTTGTTGACACTACTAAAATATTGTGGCCACTACCAAATAATTTCGTGGTTACTACAAAATAATTTTGCAAGGAAGACTTCCTACAAAATTTTTTATTTAGTGAATATTCTCTGTTTCATGGTTGTTGGCTGCGTATAACTGTGCAGAGTCGTTTCTCATTTTACTGTGCCAATCAGAACAAGATTATTGGCACACCACACATCTGTCATTTGCGAGTAGATCCAAGATGTTGAGAGTTTAACACATCCATTCATTGACCATGAAGCAGAGCTGCAGATGTGCACGTAAAACATTGAAACAAATGGGTTTAAAATTCTTTTCATCAGAAGTCAGGTTCTCAATGTATCAATGATATCTAGAAAACACTACTTTTGTTTATCTGAAGATGTGTATTTCTGCAAATTACTGTAAATGTTTGATTTTCCCTTAACATACAACATAGTGCCCATAATTCAGATATATAACACGCCAATCACCACCGTAATGTTAAACGATTAAACTTTTGCCTTTCGTTGTACATTTGCAATTTAGTGAAATGTTTCTATTGTCAGGGACACCCGAATTTCGCGAAAAAAATTTAATAAGCAGCTGTATTTCAAAGCACTTCAGCTGACGTTCAGTTCAGTGACTGAGGGTCTGACTGCGTATTGCATACGCATTGTGTCGTAGTAACCTATTTATGATTGGCCCAGTCAACTGACAAACTTCTCCTTCCAGAAACACGGGGCCAATCAGCAGAGGTGAGATGTTCAAATTCATGCCAGTCAGTGAAATATAGTTAGTGCATTAATATTTTAGCGGAATTCAGGTGCAACTGATATAATCAGCATAGGAGATAAATCATAGCAATCTCGAGGATTCGCTAGAACCAAAAGGACTGGACATCAAAGTATTTTTTTTTTCACTAAATCACAGTCCACTACGTCCTATACAAGCCTGTAAGAAAACAAGAACTGAATCCTCAGTCGCATTGTGAGTTGTAAAACTGGTTACACATGTTTGCAGCAGCTACTGACTCAACAACTCAAGCTGCGGTGTACAGGGCTTTGTGAAGTCTAGCCGGCAGGTCACTGAACCCGCAAAGTGACTCATAAATTTGCTATTATTCTTGTTATTATTGTTATTAGAGAGAGAGAGAGAGAGTGTGTGTGTGTGTGTGTGTGTATGCGGGTGAGAGAGAATGATCTATAGAGACAGGAAAAATTCACGGGTACACCGACGTGTAGGCTAACCTGCAAGAATATCTGTGAACTCGAGCAGAAAACTGCACATTGGCTGCTCGCTAGCACAGTGGTATCATATTATTGGGCGTACATTTAGTCGTTTCTTTACTACTGGGCCAGCGCCCTCCAGAAGGTGTAAGTAAGTCAAGAGCCAATTGCGAAGGTGACAGGAACGTACAGTTGTTTGAATCATAGCTTTAAAATAAACGCGTATTTTTTATTTGCATCAGTGAGTTATCGCGGAAAATGTAGGCTCCAGCTAGGACGTAGCCAGGATTTGTGTTCGGTGGCAGGGGGATACCAACTTGAGAATTTTCACAACACAATAAGCGGACTCCGATCACACGTCATGAAGCGGGGGTGTGGGGGTTCTCCCAAGGAAAAATTTTGGTTTCAATTTGTAAAATGATGCATTTTAAGCAGTTTTTGTACCTAAACTGTGAATATAACACTGCTAATTATATCTTCAAGTAATTTATTTTCATTTTTGGGGGACGGTATATCCTGATTTCTCTGACTACGCCCCTTGGCACCAGTGCAGTATTTACGTGTCAGATGTTCTTTTATCAGTAGATACCCTCAATTTTGGCGAAAACTTTATTGCACCAAAGTTTTTCAAGACCTTACGTGCACATCTGCAGCGTGTCTTTATACATAGACCGTCGCTCGATTGACTGTGCCGATGAGAACAAGGCTACTGCGACACAAAATAAGTCTTAGATTTATGGGTAGGACCTGAAGGCCTTGAGAACTCAAAACATCCAATCACTGACCACGAAGCAGAACTACATATGTGCACGTGAGGCAGTGAAACAAAGAGGCGCAAAAATATTTCCGCGGAAACTTCCAGTTCTTAGTGTGCGTGCATTTAAGCTGAATGTTAAAAATTTCCAATTTAATACATTCAAGAGAATTTAAAAACTTAGAAATAATTTTCATGAAATAATAAAAAATATATAAATTTATATAAATTCATTTTTTAATATTAATAGTCAGTGCCTGTTTCCGATCAGTGACGCATTAAAACATTCTTCAACTGCTCGCTTTGAGACGACATTAGGCCAACCACAAAGGTAGCTAATTTGGGTGTAGCGATGGAAGAAGGGACATTACAAATGTAAAAAGAAAAATTTTGGAGGAGGTAATAAGAAAATTTTGAAGATAAAGACGGAAATTTTGAGGATAAAAAGGGAAAATGAGATCTGCCTAGTGACGTCATCCAAGACGGCGGGTAGTATCTCGTACCTCTCTTTTCACAGAACACACCAAACAATACTACTTTTATATGACATACATTATTTAAATTTTTACTCAAAGACTGTTGTCAGAAACTAGAAGAAAATTTTAATTTAACTAGAGAGTTTACAATATAGAAAATATTATGAAATACTAATTGTGCTAGCACTCGAAATTTACTTTTGATATTAAACCAATTTCAATTTCTGTAATTTACAGTGATGTCTTCAGCAAATGCAATACACTGAACGATAACTATTGTTTTTTACTGTTACGGTTATGGCACGGTCTTCGTAAGGCCACGCATGATAGTTTTATAGTAACTTTGAAATATTTTTCAGAGTAACATAATTTTCATGTTAAAGAATCCTTACATTGTTTTGCCACAAATATACCATAACTTGTACTTAATTTCTTTTTTGTTGACTATAAATTTTACGGTTTTCAGGTTTCTGCATCCAACGTATCATCAATTTTGTAATGAAAGTAAGCCAAAATCAAGAAAAATAACATAATTACTGACGGTGAGTTATTTTGCAAAGCGCTTACATAGATTTGTGCATCGTATTGGTTCTCTTAGTTAAAAAAAAGAAGTGAGTTTTTTTGCACCAACGTGAAAAAAACTACCTAGCATGGCCTTAAATTATAAGATTAATATTTCTCTTGGGGTTGGTCGGTGTCGGTGATACCGGCCGTCTTCTACGCCGCAGAACGATGCGAAGGACGCTTCGTGGAGAGAGGTGGTCGTCGTCAGGCGGCGTCGCGACGCCCTGCCCCTCCTCTGCCGCCGGGCGACGTCCCGCACGCGACTGGCCGGGGCGCCGGACGGGCGAAGGTGCGCCGCGCATGCGCGCAGGCCGAGCTGCGCAGAGGACCAACCCTTCTCCAACAATCCACACCCTCGCAGTCCTCCTGACCCTGACGGGTCGATGGGTCGGGGATGTCAAGGGCCACCACACCCACCCCCCTGCCCTTCACCCCGACACTTCTGGGACCCCCTGGCCGGCTCGTCACGCTAAACCTCTCTCTCCAACCCCCTGACCGCGACGCGATCGCGCGAGTCCCCGCGCTTATTTCCCTGCTGAGTTGCGCCATGAATCATTGGCGAGCCTGACCTCCCCGCACGCCCCCTCAAGGCCGGCCATCATAGATTCACTCGCTCTGCCAACCCCCTCGCTCGCACAGGCTAGGCGGTGGCTCATCAGAGAAACTCTTTGTCCCTTCACCGTGGCAAGGACCTTTAAAACTTGCCTTATTTAAAGACAATAGGCTAGACTGCGAGCTTTAGTATTTTGGTCCGATAGAATCATCGATTTTTGTAGAAAAAAATTCGCAATAAGTTTTTTTAGTGCATAATGTGCAGATCTACAGTTCTTTTTCAATGATGTTATTAACTCTCGGCGTCTTGGGGTTCTACCGGCTAACCACAGACGTGTGGTGCTGTGGTAACCTTATTCTGATTGGTGCAGTCAAATCTCTGCTCAGAGACACGCTGCCAATGACCACAAAGAAGAGCTGCAGACGGGCATGGTGAAACAAAGTGGAGCAAAATTCTTCTCAACAAAAATAAGTGGCTCACGCTTGGATGAAGCACGGCCATAGGCACATTCCACAGCGACTAATGTCCAATCCAAAAACAACGTTCGTGTGTATTCTTTGTCATGGTTTCAGCGCGAGATTTTTTAGGGCATGGTATTCTTCGACCATGAAACTTTTTTTTTTAGATTGGATGATATATTGACAACAGTTAGCTTCATGATATCCCATTCGTGGAGACGTGCAACATTCACATTATTTTCCTCCAGCATTCCAGTATACAAGCTATCCTGCGCTCGTTCAACGTCTGTCGTGGCTTGACGTGTAGTTCGCTCTGTTCAATAATTCTATAAAGTTGTCACACGCGTAAATTAACGTTACATGGTGGCACATATCATAAATTGTGCTAGGGTGTACACATGATAGACCTAATAGTCTTGCCAAGTTTTCCTGCGATAAACCATCATCTCTACCCATCGGTAGTTTTATCTGCAATACTGGCTCATTGTAACATGACCGACACTAATTAAAATATCATAATGAAAGTTGCACTGAGCATACACATTAGTGTGCTCAAAACAAAACAGAAAATACGTTTCTTGCATTATAGTTAACTTTCTTTTAAACGGCACAACAAAAAATAAATCTGGAACCATTACGAATCTATAGATAAGTAGAGGTGCGATTATTTCGCGTATTGATTCTATGTTGAACGTCAATACCGCATACTTCAATCCTCCTTCTGTGATTAGACGAGAACGGTTTTAACACACATTTGACGACTGCAAGCCATTGATAAATAAGGAAACAAGTTGTGGGGATATCACGTGCTACACGTTTGTACTGTTAGAAGTCAAGGATATTCATCTTCAGCCGGTACACGTATAGAACTGAGAAGTCTAAGCTGTTGCCACATGAATACGCTAAATACTCGTGCTTCTATAGATACGTCACAGTTACCTGTTTTAAAATTAGACAGTTTACATTAACACAGTTAAATGGAGATATAATTACGTACGCAAACGTTCGTCAACTCTATACGCAAATATGCAGACCTTGTTAGCATACTGTGTGAGTTTCTGTGTGTGCCCCCCCTCCTTCCAAATGAAACCAATTGCCCGTATTTCATCAAACATGGTACACTGTAAAAATGTTGTTAAATTTAGCACATACGTATACGTATGTATAGGAGTGTTAATAAAGTGGATATGGTAAAATAGTTTCTCACACATTAATGGTTGTGTTTCTATATATTTTTAGAAAAAGAGTCAAATGTAGCATATAGTGATGTTACCAGACTCGTACAGTAACAGTACTCATAATTTCCTCTACTTACAAGCTGAGGCACGGTAAGTGACCCATACCGTATATGGGTTCAAAACTTCCAGGGCTATTTTGGAAGTTTTTTACAGTGTACGAATAGAGTATACAGCACGTAGTAAGGTGACACGACTTTTATACAGATTGTTTATGTAACGTGCTTATTTTTAAAAGGTAGCCGTTGGAAAAATTTGGCGATATTTTATATCTCAGGAACTATTTGATCAATTCAAATCAAAATTTATATTTGACTGTTCATCGAGTAAGCTTTGATTTTATCTGATTTTATTTGTGAGTTTCATTATTTTGGAAAGTAACAATAAATGAACAAATAAACATTTTTGCTATATTTTGGTAACTACTGGACATATTGTTACACATTCAGAAATCTCGCGTGTTCAACGACCAACCGGCTGGCTTCCACAGTCCTGTATATAATATCCATCCTCAGCTATTTGTTTATTGGTTATTGCTCCAGTGAGTGGCCAGTTGTATGTATGACAAGGTAGCGCGGGAGTCAGTGAGTGTTTTAATGCAGGTCTGCTATTGGTACAAGGTCCTCAAGTAAGTGTTGTATTGTGGCCGAACCACGGAAGTATTGAACGTGCACAGGATATTGAAATCTAACGTATTTGCAAATGAATTAGCGAAAATTTCGGCTCTCTACAGAATGTAACCAAATTTTAATATTTTGTTTGTTCACCGACAAAAGTTTGATTTAGTCTGTATTGCTATATGTCTAAAATATTAGAAGGTAGCATAACATGATTAAAGATACGTCATATTTACAGAGATCTATGAGACCGTTTGTAACTTTGAGGGCAATATTTCCCCCACGTTGAGGAAAGTAAGCTCATTTGTTATGCTATGCTGGCAAATTGTAAATCGTAAAACATTGTCACAATGCTTCGTATTAAAAATCTAGAAATATATGAATTATGTTTGTAGCGTAATAGTCAAGAAAAATTAATTTTTATGTATGGTATGTGAAGATAATTTTTTATAGATCCTCGGTATAAATATTGAGGTATTGCAACTTTAAAGACACCGTCTCATGGATATGTAAATTCTCTTGAAAAATTTTGTTAAAAATCAGACAATCACGTTTACAAACAGAGAACAGCAACGGAAATGACCCAGGTCTGTGACAGTTTACCTGGTGAGATCCACATAGCAGAGGAGTAACACACTCGGCTTACACAGCGCGAATTGCTAGGGTATTGACAGAAAGTTTTAACAGTTCAACGAAGGCCACGCGATGTGTTCTAAAGGAGTTACCACGTATTTAAACTCGAAAGCAAGACGGGTAAGGGAGAACGGACGACACCTAGCAAGAGGATGGTATTTTTCATTCCCCGAAGTTGGCAGCGAGGGATTTCCAATCCGGATGCTGGGCTCCTGCTAGGCGGTTAATAAAACTTGCCCCCTTCCCTTTCCCCAGCACTCTCGCCCAAACTGCATCTTGCCCCTCTGCCTGTAGTGCGTGTGAGCTGTTTTGTGTGGGAACGACCGGCGGACGGATGTATGATGTTTACTTCATGAGAATCGTTCAGGTCAACACACCGACTAGATCTCAGAGGAACTCGCTTTGCAGACTTCCTGAACTCATCAAAATGCGTACAGATAAAAAAGTTTTGATAAATTTTCCGTACATGAAATGAAGTAATTAACGCACAGAGTTAACCTATTCTACTTCGTGATACTAAGGCTTTGAACTTCTGTATCAGAAATATGTTAATCATTGTGAAACAGTGGTCCATTATTAATGAAACTAACACGCCTGCTCTCTGTTGGTGATATAATGAACTCCGTGTACGGAGCCTTCTCAATTTTGTGAAACCCGCAAAGTGGTTTATCACGACATTAAGGTATATCACGATATACAGTATGGTCAGGTACGTGGTATAGGAATTTTACTGTAAAATATTGTATCATTCCCAAACAAAAGTTGGTATTTGTACGTGCTTCTTTTTCGTATACTTTAATAGAAGACGTATCATTAATATGGGAATTTCTTCAGTACTCCTATACGCAGTGTGGTCCTGGTCCAAACATTTTCTTGCAGTGCGTTTGTAATAAGTCACGAGGGCATAGGCTGCGTATGCCAAAATTTCAGCGTGAGGTGTGCAGATAGTAGACCGAGTAAAGTTTACATGCGTCCAATAAGTGACGAGATCAGTTTCTCGATCAACCCGTTGTTACATTGCTCGAGATAATTGGTAAGCTGCTGTTAGTAGACGAAACCGGCCAACTGGCGCAAACATATGCTAAACCACGGCGAAGAAATACTTACGGGGGAAGCTTAGTTAAAATCGTCTTTTGAACTAAATTCCTCTATAACATTAATGCTACGTAAATTACTTAAAATAAATCTTATTAGGAAATAGAGAATGTATCTTAGCAGTTATTTAAAGATCATATTTGTATAATTACATGTTTTGGTCCGTGTAATTGTAATTGGGGATAAAGTAATTATTTACTGATTTAAGTCTCACGTAAGTAAATATAGATAACAGTCAGCTCACTTAGAAATTTCGTTGTAATGCTTTATGTCACTACTGGCTCGGAATTTCGAAATTAAGCCATAAAATTTAGTTACACGTACGCAAATATACATTCAATAAGTCTAGGAAACTACAGTGTGTAAAATTAGAAGATAGAAGCACACATAGAATTTTATATGTGATACAAATTTCTACGAAACAAAGACAGTTGTTTAATTGAATTGGTAAAAGTAGAAACGGGAGAGTGGTGTGTAAGTGGAGCTGGTCTGGTGGCAAATTACGTGGTTAACAATCTGAAGGGTGCCGGTTTGACTTCTGGCGCATCCGCTATAATTTTAAATCCAAATAATTACATTATTGAAATTTTGTTCGTTTGTTACTCTCAATTACTTTCATTATCAGAATAAAACAAATAATTAAAATTAATTTTTTCCCCATTGAAAGTAAAATACAAGGTTGTTTCGCAATTGAGTATGTCCAAGTAAATAAATCCAGTCATGCACTCCCATTGTACAGTTCTTTCAAAGATCACAAGGTTGTGTGTTATAAACATATAGGTACCTTGTATTCTTTTACAAGAATAACTGGGTAACTAAGGATTATTCTGTGTAAAAATAAAAAAAATATTTTTAGCATGAAACACTGGGAAATATTCTTGGATTATTTTGGAGATAAACTAAAATCCAGGCGTTTCTGAAACTGTCACACGACTTATTTTACACCTACTGGAGCGTGATTACGAATTTATTCTGACGTGTTAGTTTAAAGAATCATGAAGCAGAGCTGCAGATGTGCACAAAAGGTACTGGAAAAAATGGATGCCGAAATCTCTTCGCCAAAAAATAAGTGTCCCTAAGCATAAATTATCCTGTGACACTGGTAAACAGTTATCTACTCTTTATAAGAAAAAACATTTTACTAAACAAATTTTGAAGATTTATTTTAATCAGATATTAAAATAAGAATGTCACCATTTATAAAATTTGGTAAATAAACTCAACTTCGACACCCTATTACATTTGACAACATGTTTTAGTACTTAAACAGTTATTTTTAACTTGGTCATCAAAATAGTTTGTTAGTGACGCTGCAAACAGTTCTAAAATGTTAAAGCAATCAGCTTTAAAAGTAAATACATTGTTCGTAAATATATTGCTGTGTTTGTATATTTTTCAGTAATATCTATAAATTATATAAACGTTATTTGTAGTGTTAAAAACTATTTTACTATTTTAAAGTTTTTTTTACAGTACAGGTGAGCCGACGAATTTTATAGACCTGTAAATATGAGAATTTAATTACATTCCGTATTTTAATTTAACTAGAGGTAAGATAATTATAACTTCAGAAATATATTGATATTTACTACCAACGTCATTGTGTAATTTTATAATTGATCTTAAATATTAAAAATTGCACATTGCTAGTCTATAGAAAAATTCATCTTTGTAACTTAAAGGATATTCCTTCTTAGGGCAATAGTGCTACAAAAAACCCTTGATGGGCTGATAGGTAACCTTGCTCTACGACCTTAGATGCAGGCCTGCGACATTCAAGTTGCAAAGTGACGCGACTAGACAAACTTGTTATGTAAATATGAAACAAGTTACATTTCGCTTGGATTGACGAACACCGAGTACTGTAATATAAAATAATTATTCGTCGCTAGTGACCGGGCTTATTTGATAGTTAATTTAGTAGGTCAATATACTTAAAACTCTAAACTTTCTCAATTAGTTATTTTTTCGTCATTTTTTGAATTAATATTTTTAGCTTAGGGACAGACATTAATACTAATCAGTATTTTTAGAATACATACAGAAGAACATAGATTATAGAACAAGAAAAAAGAGAAGGCAGTAGTTATCTGTAAGATAAGGATTATATGGAGCATGAAACTGACATATGATTAAAAAATTCACAAATATCTATTTTTATTCTAGCTTCTTATTTTTCAACAAATTGATTCATACGTTTGAATGCAGCTCACTGGAAAGTCGGTGAAGAAACTGCAACCTACCAAAGAACGAGTTGTAGGGATACGGCACGACTGCCACGCAGTTGTCAAAGTCGCGGCGAATCCGCACAAAGCTCTGTTCCGTTACGTCAACTAAGTTCCTTGATAGAAATAACCGCAGTTCGAATTTCACAACTCGAGTGGAGCAACTTTCGCTGATATAGTTGTGGCGAGCAGGCGCACGGAACACAAAGAAGTGAAGTAGTAAAGTAATTGTATGAAAAAAAAAACTATTTTTTGGCAATGTGAGAACTTTTGGAGTCCTGGGTGTTTTTATTCCTTTGAGTAAATTTGTAACGTTACATCATTTTATGCAAATTTTAACTTTAACATGCTGTTATACAAAAACTATGATAGCTAAAATATTTTCATTACATTAAAAAAATAGTTGCAACGTCACATATATATGAAAAAAAATATATTTAAAAAATAAAAATTTTCGGTGCACTCCCCCTGGAGTTGTCTCGTCGACAACTAGGTCAATACAGAAGGAGCAATTGGCTAGTACAAACTGGAAGAGGCAGTGAAAGTAATAAACACGTGGTTTGTTATCACCGCACTTAAATTTAACGTGTCAGATCACAATGGCGGTTTGAGTTCAAATCCCAGTTTGAATCCCTTCAGATTTTTGCATCTGGAAATATGTTGCTGATGTTGTCGTTGACCAGCGTGTTTTCTCGAAGACCTCACTTTTTTCCTTACCTTTGTAAACCTTCGATGATCCGAACGCACCAGTGAAAAATATTTAGTTGATACCTACCAACACTTCTCCTCTCATCCATGTTTTGAGATATTACTCTTAGATGAAGCGATTATTGGACAAGAGAATTCTGCACCAATTTGTTTCAGTTCCTCCTGTACACACCTGCATCTCTGCTTCATGGTAAGTGGTTGGATGTTTTTAATTCTCATCCTCGTGTGGTTCCCCTTGCAAATACGTGTGGTGTCGTAGTAACATTATTGTTATTATTATTATTGGCACAGCCAAATGAGCAACATCTCTGCTAAAAGACACGATGCCAATAACCACAAAGTGTAGCTGCAGGTGTGCATGTAAGGCATTGAAATAAGTTGGTTAAAAAATTATTTCCACCAAAAATCACTGATTCTAATAATATACCACCTCCTGGCATTTTTTCACCCTACATTGCTATATTATCTCTTAGGTTGTGTTCTCAATACTCTGGAAAGTGTGAGAAAATAAGAATTCCACGCAAAAAACAACTCGAAAGTGCATAACACATATCTTTTCCCCATCTTCAATTCTATATAAATATTTTAATTCTTCTCAATGCATATTATTATGTCCACAAGCCATATCGTGAAAGGTGACCAAGCCTCATAAATTAACATGTAAATCTCTATCCATGATCTCTTTAGGACTCCCAGGCAGGCAGAGTCCTTAAGAATCATTAAACATTTTAATTTATACAATAATTTTTATATTTTTACGAGATATGGTTTGTTTTGCAGCCATATATTGTGCATATTTTCTACTGTAACGAAAATTTTTAAGCTTTCATAATTTTTGTATTATAGCATGTTAAAGTAAAAATTGGCAAAAAAAACTGTTTTATGCAAGAAAGAAAACCAACATACTTACCGAAATGAAAAAAAAAAATCACACTGAAAAACAGTGTCACAGGCTACAACGAGACATATATACAAACTACATTGACTTTTTTGTATTAAAAAAACGAATAAGAAATAAAAATTAGCTATTTTAAATAATTAAAAAATACAAACATAAAAACTAATCAAAGCAGTTTTTAGACACGTCTTGCCATAGTCCGTGATACTGTTCTTCAGTGTGAATTCTTCTTTTCGGTAAGTTGGTTGGTTTTCTTTTCTTGCATTAAACCGTTTTATGCAAATTTGACTTTAACATGCTATAATACAAAAACTATGAGAGCTAAAAAATTTTCATTACAGTAAATAATAGTTGCAACGTATGTCTATAAAACAAACCACCTAACGTATTAATGTAAAACTTATTAAAACAATTAAAATATACTGTGAACATCCCTGGGGTTGTCTTGTCGACAACTAGGTCATTACCGACAGATCAATTGGCTTGTACGAACTGGAAGCGTGGAAGTTAACGGACAGGCTCAAATTTAAGAAATCAGCTAAGCATTTACCTCGACTGAATTCGGAAAACCCTGCAAAATCGAAATCAAAATGGCCGGACCGCAAACCGCGAATCGAACCCAGGTCCTCCCGAATTAAAATTTAGCGTTTTACCATCGAACACCACTATGAGTTCAGGTTCTGTCTGGACTATTACTACAACATAACATTATGTTCCTTGTGCAGAATGGATGGTTTCATTTGTACATACATTGTGAAATGGCACAATCACAATAAGTTCCTGTGTTGTAGAAACATGTTTTCCGCATATTTGGTTTCAGTATATACTTTATTGAATTCTGCAGTTTTTTGTTTCGTTATTAGATGTGAGTAAGACCCGTCTTCTATTGACTGTGTTAATGAGAAGCCTCACTTCACCTAAAACCACTGAATTCACTGGAACAAGATACAATGCGTCGAGAAGACATTTTACAATGTAACTAACTTAAAAACTGTTGTAATTTATCATCGTTATGTACCTGGAACTTCGTGTTATTATATTGTGTGTCGGCTAGACTTTACTGAAATTATCAGGCCTACTTGACTTCATGTGGCTGAACCCTATCACGTGATCGCTCTGCAGTAGACTCATCATAGGAACAGTAGCACTACCCTATTTACTATTGATTGAAAAATAACTTTGCGAGTCATACTAACAGCCGACCAATGGCACAAGAAAACGTAGGTACAGTGGCGGAATTTACTTTGCTGCCCGTTAATAATACGGATTTTCATCTTGCGTATTTATTGTTTGTTACAATACAACAAACCAATCAGTATTTGCAGATTTGTGGTATTGTGTATAGTCAGTCACTTCCGTACGAGGCAAGATAACGGGCTCGCTAACTGTCAAATCGGCGCAACCTCACCAGCTAATTAGTGCGTAGGGAATAACTAGCTGGATGACTGGATTCAAGGTTAGCAAAGAGAAGTTACCTCTATTTAGTGTACGCACCATGTTCTTTCGCTGTGACGTCACCTCTAGCAGAAAGCTGCTACATTAAGGACGCTGCCTAACTGAGAGCCATGGCGTGAGCCAGAATGTTAATACCTATTTTAAATTACATTCGACGATACTCAGACATTCTTAATTATGACGATTTCAGACAGGCCCGTTTTCTGCATTGTGAAGATTAAAATATTGCAAGAGAAATAAAAATTTAGGGAAATTTATGACGTCGTGTTTTCGAGTGTTTTTAATAGTTATAATCCATGTTTGCTCATAGTTTTCAGGGCATTTAAAAACTTTTAAAACACAATTTTGCTGTGTGGGCCTTGCTGAGATGAACAAGAAGTCAGTTCTGCCATAGGTTCGCTACTGAATATAATTTAACATACAGTCTATTTCACAACATCCGTGTTCTTCCTAGAGTTCCGTTGTATGCACTGTCCTTAAGGCTGATCACGTGGCAAAAATTCATAATTGTATATATGCACGGCATAGTGTTCGTTTTATAGACTTTACTTGCGACTACATTTCCCACTCGTAAATATGTTTTAACTCTCACAGTTTGTCCATAGCGGCATGTGAAAATCAGAATTTAGAAGTTACGAGAACGTAGAAATAAGAAAAATCAAGTGACTTACTCGAATGAAATAATACACGTAACTGAGGTATTATGGGAAATATGCTGGAATATTTAAAAACACCCAGCAAATTCCTTTTATCGGTTTTTCAAATTTGTGATAAATTAAGTAAATTTTCATTTTCAGATTTTATTTTAAAGGAACAAAAGACTTTCATCGTGTTTATAAATTTTTTAGCATATGGCCCATAAATCAAATTTCAGTGTAAATTATTTCTTTCGAGTATGACATTTGATTTTTGTTGTTACTGTGTTCCCGTAAATTGCAAATTTTGACTTTGTCATGTCGCTATGGGAAAACTATAAGGGCAAAAAAAAATTTGTACTAATGGAAAACGTAGTCACAAGTAACGTCTATGAAACGAACACAATGCCATGCAAATATAAAATTATGCATGTTTGCCGCACGTGAACGCCCTTAACTGTCCAATATTATTTTATTTATTTAATTTCCATATACCGATTACATAAATACTTTTTATAGAACGGAAGACATAACACTACATAAGCGAAGCTTGTGTGTCAGTGCTACTAGACAAATTATTTTCTATAGCTGCGGTAATTTATGTAAGAAAACGTGTCATAGTATTAAATTAATTTGAGCTCTTAACGCACTATAAATAGTTTTATAAATTACCATATATTTTGTACTGGTGAATTAAACGCAGTGAACGAAATTATATGACACCAATAGCTGCCTGGCCACGGCTTTGCCCGCGTGGAATTTTTGAAGGAAAAAAACTATAATGATCTGAATGAGATATTGAGAAAATGATGAAAACACATTTTACGACTTTTACTCTCCAAAGTACAACCACAAACCTCGCTAGGTTTACGAGCTATCGAAGATGTCAGGAAAATACATTTTATACCTTTCCCTTAGTGGATGCCTACGCCGCAAGGAGTAGATCCCTTACATTTTCATTCTTCAAATAGAAAATTAACTCTTCTACCAGCTTCCACTACATAATGTCTGCGTATATAACAGAATTCTTAAGAAAATAAATATGTACAAACAGAAACCGCCCAAAGATAAATACGTATCAATAGAACGGTAGAAAGTAACAACTCTTAAATTATGTCTCCGAGGTAATAACTGATTTTCTGGATTACTGGAACACTTTACATCTTTTCACCCCCTAAATTGTCAAATTTTTAAAAATCGTGAAATATCTTTTTATGTATTTCCATATCTTCACAGGTTTAAGGGATGCAGAGGTTTAATGTAAACAATGAAACTACTTTCAATTTTTTTAATGCCCTTTGAGGTCAAATTTTAAGAAGTCCTTAAACAACTTTTTTAGAGATATGCGCAAGCTTCTTTCTGAAGCAAAAATCACTTTAATATCTAAACGGGTTAAGAGTTATAGAGATTGATTGAAAACTCATTTTGCTGATTTTCACGCCTTTAATGTTAAAATTTCGAAAAATCCCTTCGTAGTGGTTGTCTACGGCGTAAGGGGAAGCCACCCTCAAAATGTTATGTCTCTTAGCTCCAGCAGTTTGAGTTTTGAAACATAAGGTTTTACAGCTAAAAATAATAATTTTCATACATTGTACGAATTTTATAACTATTTCAAAACCAGTTAATTTTTTTTGGACTCACAACAGTAAATTAGTCAACTCATCTACAGCCATCTCAGCAATTTGCTACAAGTGTAACGTTTTCAAGATTTTTTTTTAATTTGGAGATGTTTTCTGGCTTCCACAGCATTTTGGGTAGACGCGCGTCGGCAGTACGCAGTGACCCAGAGGCGCTGCTGTGGACGTAGGTCAGACGACGGCAGCGGACCGGACAGACGGCCGCAGCTGCGCGGAGCTGGTCAGCATCCTGTTCCTCCCCGGAGACTGGCCGCGACGCGCGGGAGATGAAACCTGTCCAGCATCCCCGGGGTGGTTGTCTTGTCCCGGGTCATCTCCGCCGCCCGATTTCCCACGGAACCACGCACTCCTTCCCTTCTCTTCACCCTTTCCGAACCACGGCCCTGACGAAATCATCTGGACCACAGAGGAGGAGGGGTGCAGGGCGAGGTGATATCAAAGATGTCCCAGGGGCTATCTCGTCCGGGGAGGGTCCCGACCTCGCTGGACCGTTGTTGAGGTCACTCGTGGGACCTGGCATCCAGCTCCTCCTCCTCCACTTTCTCGCCGACGACGGCAACAGGGTCAGCGGCGAAGGGGTCGCCAACGGAACCATCCTCCTGGTCCGTCGAGGATCTCGTGAAATCACACGCACGACGGCGACCATCTCCTGCTCCCAGCGGTCGTCGCGACGACCCTGATCATTATACGCGACGAGAGATTCCCGCGACCTCTCCAAAAGTACGTTACCTCAAGTAGTCACCGTAGGAGGGGGAGATACAAGGTCGAGCTCAGAATTTTCGTCGGGCAGACGTGATTTTATTTGTCCCCCGCCATTTTTCTCCTGGTTCACACAACTCAGGATATAACCGTAACGAACATTTTTGTGTTTTATGAGTTGAACTGCCGAAAAAAAAGGCTAGTGGAAAAAGTCAAAAGCAACCAGTAAAAAAAAAAAAAAAAAAAAAAAAAAAAAAAAAAAAAAAAAAAAAAAAAAAAAAAAAAAAAAAAAAAAAAAATTAAGGCTGTTCGCGTTTTCCAAATGACAAAGTTTATATTTATTGGTGATATTTACCTCTGAATTTTTTGTGTCTTTACTCTTTATTCACTACCACAGCTGCACAAATCCGTAACAATAAACCACGAGATTGCGTTGATTCTAATTAACTATTTTACAGTTTAGCCCAAATAGTTTTAAACATACAACCTGACTTTTAGTCCTGACTTTTAGTTATTATTTACGAAATATTTACTAAATAACCATTTTATTGCCTAATACTTGTAGATATAATAACGCAAAAGTATAAGATAAACCTGTAAAATTTTCTTCAATCGTACAGATTTGTCGTACATTCTGTCTTGTGCACATTGTGTAAATATATGAACTGTAATTAAATCGTTATAAGAATTTTTATAGTTCTTCACTCTCGTGTCTAGGCAAACTCGGATAAGTGAAAATTACAATTGGGATTTCAGAGAAAAAGTAGGCCTACTACTGAATAGCCATGATCAAAGCTGATTTGAAACCTAAGCTGTTCTATGACTGCTTTACGCGTTTCATTGTGAATTTTAGTCATACATAATACTTTTATATCGGTTGTGATAAAAAAAACGGTAAATAATTTCCTGGACGCAGTAAAGAAGTGCCAAGTACAACTTTTTGGAACGAGGAACCGGATGGTACGAAAGAATCTGCCTAATAATTCCATTAGTATTCCTCTTCCTAGAGTACTTTCATTTGAGTTGTTTGCATACGTCCGGTATGTTTTTTGAGGTCGTTAAGTCACTTCCGGTTTATTGGCGTGCTCAAGCCAAAGGGATTCTGGGATAGATTACCAACTACGGAGAAAAAATTTAACTGTGAATGCCACACAGATCATTAGACAGGTCAGTCTTTGAACAATTACTTATTTTCGTATCGTTCACAAGTGATATGTTCACTTGTTAATGTGTTCTGTTTCAAACCAGAGGTAGCGGTCAAAACAATTATGCCAATGCAGAAGTGTAATTATCACGCCATTACTTTTTATCTATGGGCAGCCCGTTGCGTGTTTTTTACAGTTCATATTAATTAGCTGTGGACTCCAAATATCCTAGACTGCCAAATACGAATTGTATGTATTGCTAGGAGAAATTGTACCTATACTAATCTCAGTCTATGCAAAAATATCGCCTTAAAAATACTGAATTTTAAACGGGAACTATGAAAAAAAAAAGTGATAGTATGCTGTAATCAGGGGCGGATCCAGAAGGGTGGAGGGGGGTGGCATAGAGGCCATTGCCCCTCCAGAGACAGCTTAAAAAAAAGCCTAGTAAAATACTGAAAAATATTACCTTACGCTTTTCCTAAAGCTTTAACACAACATTTATAACACTATCATTGTTACATAATTTTGTGTTACAGAAATATATAGAATAGTAATTTATGTAATAGACAAGAAATTAATTTTCCATAATATAAAACTTTCTACTCTCTAGAATGCAACATGTTTGTGCTATTCAGTTTGTTATTCATTAAAATTATTGTATAGGTTTTTAGTGGAAGTAGAATACCAAGAATGTATATAATTATTTTACATCACCACAAAGGTTTCCACTTTAAAATCATAGTTTACCCTTAAAAATGTTACAATTCATTTAAGTGGTATATTAAATTTTTGGTTTCGGAAACTCCTTAAGCATTTTGCATCATAAATTTTAAATTTTCCGTGGATGACCTTGAGACCCTTCTTTTGTTGCTTGGGGCGTAGATGTTCCTACTTCTCAAGGCATGAACCCCCCTCCCCGCCCCCAGCACCCAGAGCTGAATCCACCCCTGCTTGCAGTACAAATTCACTTTCGTTTTAGTTAATTTTACCGGTACCTATACAAAAGATTATATAACTTCTAGAAAAACTATAGGCTAACCAAATAATCTGCAATGAAACAACATTTTTACATTGCTTTGTACAAGCCGCTCTCTGATGGGGCAGTTAGCAAACGAACAGTGGATGAGTATTCACGGTATAATGTGAGGTCCATTCCACGTTCCAATCATTTTACAGCTGGAAAGAATACTGCATGAATTGGATAAAAGGGAGATGTTTGTGAAGTTTGTTATTAAAATAAAATTTTATTTTGTCATATTATTCAAATTATCTTATAATAATTCAGTTATTTTAGAGTTGGCTGGTACTTAAATTTAATAAAACTTTGCTATCGTTATTGAGATCGGTGAAACGCAGGATTCGGTCTTCCGTTATATCTGAGATCTACAGGTGCTCACCAACATCATCAACCTAAACGGGAGCGCTGCGTTGTTCAGCTTCTGTGTACTTATCTGCTCTGAATCATATTCATAAATCAGGACGTGGCCGAACAGGTTTGAGCTCGGCGCGAGGCGGAAGCGAAGAGAAGGTGGAGCGAAGGAAGCGGAGAAGGAACGGTATTTTCTGAAGACTCTTCCTCTCAACGATGTTCACGTGATTTACGACTGTCCAGTCTGGTGTGATCCGGGTGCGAAGTCAGTAACGTCCAAACCAAGCTGGCCTATCCGAAGGTAGCACATCTATTTCGAAGAGACACCGAAATTCCGTGAATCGTTTTGTTAACAAGTCAGAATACAAACACGGGTACATAAGCACCGTGTTAAAACAGTGGATTGTTTTATTTACATTACGTCTTGGAGTACTCTATGTCAGTAATGAATGCCTGATACTGGAGAGACTAAATAAGTGCTCAGGAGTTTAGAAGACTTTCCTTCTTATTGCACTTATAGAGATTACCAAAATTTTAAGGGCACCATTATATTAAAATAAAATAATGTTTTCTACTTTACTCGGTAAAATCCCAGGATAACTGTTTAGGATATGCCCATATTTTCATAAAAAAAAAACTGGATGTAGTTTTTCAGACATACTCTATTGTTATGCAAATGTACGTGAAAAAAATTACAGTTTTCTTTGTGTCGCAATGGAGTTTGCCCAAAATAAAACCATATCCTGTTATGCACTCCCATTGCACAACTCTTCCAAAGACAATACATAACGGAAATATGACAATGTGTAAAAGGTAATCTCTACTTTTCGTCCTGTGGCATATTTATAACTATTTTTAAATTGATAAATGTAGTAATTCCTAGTTGGATAAATAAGGTACGAACTAGTGTCGAGTCCGTGATCAGCGCCAAGATTCTTGCTATCCGCGTGACTTTCCTGTATCGCTGGAGTGCATAATTTAAGGTGCGAGCTAGTAAAAAAATTCAATTGTGTTTTTGTTGAAGTTTTATTCACGGGCGTGTTTCATAAAGTGTTTTATTGAATAATATGCACATAATACCTACATGTACATATGAACTTACGTATACTTGCACCGTTCCACAAAAACATTTAATTAAACTTATATAAAATAACTATGGTTCTGGAATAACACCTATAACAACAATGTCCTATTTCCTGCCGACTAACATGATAAGCATGATGACCTATATTACGATTATGTTCATGCTGTACAATTCTCTTAACAAAACTAAGATTGAGAATATATTGAATATGCGGGGAAATGGGTATATGTGAAATCTAAAAATAAATAGTAAAATAGTAGTTACCTTAAGTAGTATATAATAATAGAGCCACGAGCAGAAAATGAATATTTATTTCATCAACGGTTGTTATCTTAACAATACTATGCCCATCGGCAGATATGAACCAATTTGGAACGACATTTTCCAGTAGGCAGAATAAAATACTGTGGCAGCTAAAATTGGCTCCGTCGCCTTCACTTCTCGTGTGTAAACTATTGAAAAAACTCTACGCCTTTCGACGGATATGGGCCATATTTGCCAGGGATATATTATCTTTTAATATGCTACTTAACACTTTCCTGGTCAAATTTGACAATCATTTTTTACTAGACCAGTAAACCCAAATAATGCGGTCGTGTAAAAATATACGAATATTCTACACTACCACGTATGCCAGGGAAATTCTTAAATACGCAACTTAAAATACTGTGTAGTCCTAAATTGACTCCAGTTTCTTATTGAGAGAAAATGTCAAAAAACTACATGTACTGTACGTCTTAGTTAATTTTTCTTTTTCGAATATTGCTAAGTGTCAAAATTTACAGTTTTATTTCTCAGCGCATAGGAATACTCAGCGATAGCCTAAGATTAAGCAACACTTATAACAAAAGAAGGGAATGAAAAAAATCAAGTTTTTATAGTGACGTATACAGTAGACTACAATCCAAAGCTTTCTGGAATTTTAACGTATTTAGCTAGTAATTGGCAGAGTCCGGGAAAACTTACGACTACATTTTAACATCAGTTATAATTCAAGAGCATGTACTGTTCACTTCTATTATGTTTGCTATTTAGTCACAGTAGACCAGACACGGGCTGGAGTACAGTCAGCCAATAATGAACCTGCATAGTACACGTGCTACCAGGTGTGTGACCAGACTGAGTAGGACTCACTGGAGAAACAGCCGAAAAAATAACTGAGCTTTGAGTAGTACACTATTTTGTTTATAAAACCTGCAAGGAATTTATTTGTACTTTTACATACATTTGTAAATGTACAGTATAGGGATGTTTATTGTTAAATTATTTACTTGTAAAGTTCCAAGGATTTCCTTCGTAAAATATTTAGGGAATCTTTGTAGCCGCCAGAACTCACGGGTTTGTTGGAAATTATATACTTAACGTAAAATTGATGGCCTCTAATATGCCCTTTGCTGGAATAAAATCAATGTAAATATAAATGTTATCCGAAATAAATTAAGTTATATAGTTGAATATGTAAAAATAGAAACAAGTGGAAGTTATGTAAGATGGGTTTGCTCTAGTGGCAAAAAGTTATAAACTTACGGATGTATGTCATATTCTTGGTGCGTTTTTTTTGTAGCCTACTCAAAACAATCCATATAAAATTGTTTAATTTTCATTTCCCAAATAATTTAATTTTAATGGTAACAATAAAATAAATAATTAAAATTTCATTTTATCCCATTGCAGTGCAAATACGAGGCTTTACCTTGTTATGTTCCAAACGTACACTTCGTGTATTTTTTTTATAGGAACAACCCTCAATGTTTACAAAGAATTTCCTCGATAACTGGGATTCCAAGGGTTTTTCTTGTAAAAGTACAATTATTTAAATTCATAAGGCAGTCGTATCTAATCTGAAGGTCATTGCACTAGAGAAATTGACCCTTTCCGAAGTCATTGGTTGCTGCTCTTGTGATAGGCAGTTAGAAATATTCAACTGATTAAACACGACTCGGTCAAAACCACGAGAAACAACTCCTGATATTTACGTAACTTGCCAAATTCGTTATGAACCCGACAATCCCCAGTAAATTCCAATCACCAGGCATACGTCACTATCACACTCTACCGTTATAATTTCCATATCTAAAGACATGAACAATTCGCGTTTTCTTTTAGGCACTTGCTAGAAATGATACGAGCGTACTTCCGTGATACTTCCGCAATTGGCACGTGATTTATTTGACACGTCTTGAAGAGCACTGAGCCAATTGTAAAGACGTAACAAAGTGCTGGCCCAACCAAGTGATATCAAAGTGTTAGCAAGCATACAACGAGCAGCTGATGTTTACTTGAGTACAAGATATTCTTGGAAGCTAACCGGCAGATTAATGAACCCGCTAATTTTTCCTGTCTCTCTACGCGTCACAGGCATTTCCAATGCTCTATAGTCCAACAACAATGGTTTTGTTTGCATCGTTTTGTTCTTCTGACACGTAGGCAGTAACACTGATAGTAGGTACATAATGGTAATGCGTTTACTTGAGTCTCCGAAACGGTTTAACAAGGCTCGTGTCTTGCGTTATACGGATCCACCTATCCTTCGCTGGAATTCCCTGTGCGGTTCCAACAGTAGCTGCATACCGTGCCAGAGGTTGAGATCCAGTGTCGGAATATCACGAATTTATTGCTCGTTAACTACTGTGAGTAGAATAAACTCTCAATGCGACATTTTGTCATTACCAAATAGTTCAATCCGCAACGAACTATCAGAAAATTCTGGAGAGAAGTATTTTAAAATTTACAAATGTGGTGACATTATCATCTTCCTTTGAAGATAAAATGCAACAGATTTTAAGAGGCACGATCAGATTTACCTTTGAATAACTGCATCAAGCCGAGACATGGCGAGAATATTGTAAACAACTGTTAAAATTATCTATTCTCTTTTATTTGTAAAGTTTTTTATTGGGCTCTAACATGTTCGGCAACATAATCGTGTCAAACATACAACAGGAACAACTTAATGTGTTATTATGTGATTTTGTATCTAACGGCCCCGAAAAAAAATAATAGAACACCTTGATTTAACAGACGATACTTTTAAAAAATTATCATATTCGTAAAAGTCATTCATGGTTATGAACACGTTAAAACAGTTACGTCCTATATTACTTATCACGTTGGCCTACAGAACAAAAATGAAATCTCATAAACAGTTTTTTTAAGGAGATGCGGTGAACGACATTTGTGCCGGAGCAGAATCTTGTAACATTATAACTAAATATCTATAACAATTTGTAGTAAGGAAGAAGTAGTATCCTTTGTTGGCTTTTTCGCCTTTTCTACCAATACCAAGCGGTGACTTTACCGATATCACATTAAAATAACTACATTTTTTGTATGTCTTTAGTGCGGACATCTGATTTTTGCTCCACCCTGTTTCAATGCCTTATATGTAGGCACAGAATATCTAGGAATACAGAAGTAAAATATCCGGTAGGCAGGCGAACTCAGACACACACGCCAGCAAAATGGCGTCGCTGGCCAGCAACATAGCGGAAACACCTACCACCAATCAGGGTAAGGCAGCTGCTCTGCTAGACGGCAGTCGTGCCAATAGGCAACCTGCCGTAACTGCAGGAGTCAAACATACACGTCGTGTCTGGTATCAACAGTCTCGGGCAGCCAATAAGCGGAGATGTTCGCCCGTATAAAATGAACCGCCACTTGTTCACGTCTGTATTACCAGTTAGTCTGTGGTGTAGGGTTATGCGAAGTTCGAGTAATTTATGAGTACAGTCTAGATTGCAAGCTGTTACACGTCTGCTCGACGTCTCTCATTGGTCGACAATGTCGTGGTCTGCCGCGGAGATCGCTACTAGGCAATAATTAGAAGTCGAACGGTAGAGTTAGTTTATCCTGTAAAGAGTTTACACACGTAACTATCAGCACATAAACACTCATGCTAGTGAACTCACAGATTGTACTCGAGTACGTATAGGACATTAAAGCTTCGTGGTTATTGGTAGCAAGTCTTTATACAAAGGTGTCAGTTTTTTTTACTGTGCCAATCAGAACAAGGTTATTGCGACATCTTACGTCTGTGATCAGCGGGCAAAAACGCAAGACGTTGAGAGTAAAAATAATCCAATCATTGACCACGAAGCAGAGCTGCAGGTGTACAAATAAGGCATTGAAACAAAAGTGGTACAAACATATTTTCAGGAAAATCAGGGGTCCCTAGCCTCATGTCGTTGGCATCACTTTTTAATTTTAAGCCAAACACAGTTGTAATAAATGCGTATTACTGGATAAAACAAAAGAAATAGTAATAATAACCGTCATTTGCAAGCTACCAGCGTTGCGAAACATGTAAAATGTAAAAAAATAACGGACAAAGTTCAGAAAAAAAAACCTAACTCCGACGTTGTTTAAAAACTTTCTCTCCCTATTCTATCTGGCGTTGGAAAAAAACCGAAGGAAAATTATTCAACTTATTTTTACTCTTTTCAGAAGGTGATATATAAATATATATATATTTATTTATTTATATATACATATATCTGTGTGTGTGTGTGGCAGGCAAGACTGAAATATTGAGTATTTGTGAAAGAATTTCATGAAAACTTAGGTACGCCAGTGACGAATTATTTGTTTGACAGTTTATTATCTCAACTAAACTGACCAACCAATATGTCAAGACATCAATATGTCAAGACGAAACTGTATGTTCTAATTGCCATTACCAACACAGTAGCCTAATTTGTCACTATTCTTAGTTTGTACTGACAACAACGATATGGGCACCATTTCCGGTAGGGTTTCTCCCGATTATCCCATGAAGGGTACGTGGCGGATGTCGCATTTGATCTGCGGGTTTTCTCAAAGGACTCTCCCGTTTCCCCTTCCGGTTTTACCATTGCTATATTCTCGCCTCATGTCATTCTCACCAGTGTTGAAGAATTCGCCTTTGAAAATTGCATTACGAGAGACGTTTTAATTTTTTTTGGTATTTATTATTTAAAATTAAATTCTAAAATCTCTATTTGACTAAAAATTACGATTGGACAATTTTTTTTAAAAATCCTTTTTATATATCTATACTTCTTAAGAAGTTTCACGTCGAACGAATTTTGTTGGAGTTATCTTCGAAATTTGTTTACTGAGAATTAATTTTTAAGTAACTTACAAAAAATTTCATTTTGTCTTACTTTGTACTGACTATGAAATAAAAAATTTCGCATGTGGTAATTTATATCAAATTTAGGTTCACACAAGCAAAAATCAAGGTACTTTCTTGCAAATAATATTAAACACATTTTAAAAAGATAATTTTTTTTTTTCAAAGAAACACGCGTGGGTTTTCAGAAGTTTGGTAAAAAAAGTCGGAAATAATTGTGAATGACTATAGCAAGCATTTGGCGATATGAAGGAAGGTTGGTTAGCCCGTTAAATATTTTGTGCTAATATATTTTCTAGAACGCTGTTGCTTCTTTTTTAAACGTTGTTGCTTCTTTTTTACAGTTATGATGTAAACATTTCTTTAAAACGTTTTCATTAACTCGGATTATTGTCTGTTTGTCTGTCTGTTCGGTAACAATAAGCTAGAGATTTGAATCTGTACACGTAACTCAGAACTGGAGGACAATGAAACACAAGAGAAAATAATCGTGGAAAAAAACGTTATTTAAAAACTATAAAAATTATTTTTAATATATCACTTTTTTAACATATGACTGCAAAATTACACGCAAACAAGACTGAAAAGCAGAAAATAATATTACGTTAAAAATAAATTTTTTAACCACTTTTAAAAACCGACAAAAGTACAAAACAAGAAGTTACTTAGGGATATAAATATTACTAAACATAACATCACCCATAATTTTAAGTTCTTGTTACCTTACTTCCTAGTAATAAATGTGTACACAGTCTAAGAAACTTTGAAAATGGTTCTCAGATACTTCATGTAGTCAAAAATAAATTTGGAGGACAACAGTTCTTAAAAATCTGAATACTGTATGAACAAAATTCACTAAACAGTTACTGTATTAGGTACTACGCGGGTACACTGTTGAATGAAATTATGTTACATGGTTCATTTAGGTGATTTTTTTTACATTACGCCACTATATAACTGTTAAAACAGCATGAATAAAATACACAAACTCATGTCACTTTACGTTGAACTATATGTGTAAAATTTTTTATGAAATTCGCAAAAGTATTTTTTTTTTCGATATGTCATATCATTAGAGATGGTGAAATTTCGCGAATTCAATGACCTGCATGTTAGAATCAAATATATCCTATGTATACTCAAGTCCCGACCATTTGTCCACTAGCCGCTACTCAATGGAACAACAGACAATGAACGAATAGACAGGGCTTGAGTATGTATAGGATATTTGATTCTAACATGCAGGTCATTGAATTCGCGAAACTTCACCATCTCTACATACGGCTAAATATATATAAATGGCAAACGTTTTGAAAGTATGAACACAGGAAAAACATAATCAAACGTCAAGTCAACTTACTAAGTAATATATGTGTACCCAGTTTATCGACAATTTGAGAAATTCTGAAATATATCAAATTATGTAAACATGGAAAAGGGACAGCGTATCAAAATATATGACCGTAGGACGAACGAAAAATACAAACGTCAAGTTAACTTACCAAGCAGTATATGTATTTAAAACTTAATAAAAATAGGAAAAAAAATTCATAGAGTAGGATTGTGATAAAAATATAAAGACGACAGCAATTATGAAAATGTAAATACAGGATAGACAAAATCCATAAAAATAACGTCAGCTTACTAAAAATTACATGTGTACGAAATTTTATGATATTCGGAATAATATTTCCTTAAATATGTCATACTGTACAGAGAGTACCAACCTTAGATTGCAGTACAGGGCTTATGACGCGCGCAGTTACCAGATCGCAGTCGCGTTACGAAGTTTAGGTGTGTTATTACTTCATAATTTTGAGTACTAGAATATTATATTTCACTTTTTTAAATTGCTACCGTTGTAATTGATATAAGATTACGCTTCAAATATGTATCTAATCTAATTTTATATTACTTTAAAATAAACAGTTCCCGTACTCGACTGATATAAATTCATCAGGTTAATAGTAACAGGCAATTCGTAAAAAATAATTATCATCACATACCTAATAATCATTACAGCTACTCCGGATAAAATGTGAGATTTCGTCCATAGGAGTAGCGTCTGCCTGAAGACAAGATTGTGGTTGAGGTAATCTTAATGATAGTAAAATCAATGATCGTATACCAAACGTCGTGTAGAAAATGAGAAATCTGGCTGTTTGTGTCATTAACGTTTGTAGAAATTACATTTAAAGTGGGAGGAATCTTATGAAACAAAATAGTATACACGTTTCGCTGTGATGTAATTTTAAGGTTATTCCAGAGGGAAAAAATTATATTTTTTATATTTGTATGAAACATTTTTAGTTTTGTAGACTGTACTTTGGAGTAAATTATTCTCTTACAAAAATTTTTTTCCTCAGTCAGTTTTCCCACAATGGGATTTCAAAGTAAAAGATGTACATGTTTTTAGTTCATACACACCCGAAAATCATTCAACATACTGAAACAATATAGTTCACAGTAAAAGTAGGCCTACACGTCACTGGCTAGGGATTTACGTGTATAAAAACCCACTCAAGCAATGTTTTGTTTTTTAAAAGTTTCTGAAATTTGAAATTTTTTTGTTACATTTTGTATTAGCTTTTTATATACGTAAAGCCCTAGCCATTAACATGAAATTATACAGTGAATTATTTTGTTTCAATGTGTTGATAGGTTTTCTAGGAGGGTATGAACTAAAAACATACAAATTTTGACTTTGAAATGCCATTGTGGGAATTCTGGCTGAGCTAAAATTTTTTTGTAAGAGGAGAATGTACTCTAAATTAACGCCTACAAAACTAACACTGTTTAATACATACATAAAATAATGATTTTTCCCTTCTGGAACGCCACTACTTTGTGACACGTATTTTTATGCCTAAACGAGAGTACATATTATAAATTTGTCTTCCAGTATTGTTTAAATTCGTGTTACTATGATTATATTGTTCCTTCGAAACAAATACATAAAGTTGAAGCTGACAATGTACTTTAACGGAATTTTAGTCAAAGAACTAACTAGCCGAAACCAAGTAATTTTTTATGTAAAAAATATATAAGACGCGATAATAGTTCTGCAAACAAATTGGGTGACAGATTTTTTTGTACTTGCTCTAGCTTAGGCTTTTTAATTTATTTATATTGTACCCTGTTAGCCACAGTTGACTACATACACAGTATAACAACAAAATTATACCTGTATATATTTGCAGTATATGATACGATCTGTCTTATACAGTAGAAACAAAAAAAAATACCTCCCACTACGAAACATTATTACATACAGTACAATTCGCCATTCATATATTAAAAATACATAAATATCATACTGTCATAGGTTAATAAATTTAACATTTACAAATAAACATACAGATCAACGTTAGGTATTCATTAACTAAATAAAATAATTTACATTTGCATTTTCGAGCATTACTTTCATAAATTTAGTTTTAAACACCTTTCATGCTAGATTTTTTTTTAAACTGGCTGTGTTATAGTTACATACTCTTAAATATTTTTTTTGCATAATGTTCTATTCAATTTAACTTATCTGTGTAAACACTAAAATAATTGTATTATAATTTCTACAAATTTGTATGTTATTAATTTTAATATTTAATTCAAATTAGTACACTTATTGTAATTTAGAGCGGAATTTATATAATTTGTTTTAAGTAAATTGAATATTTATGTATTTTCAATAAACAAAAAAAAAAAAACATCTCACAAGGATCAGAAATAATATATCATGGCCATATATTTATTTAGGGGAATTTTTGTTTGCCTTTCATTTATGGTTTCAACTTTGCAGGTTTACCTTTAGTACCATGTTGGTGTTGTTTCTTCTTAAGAGCATAAATTGTTCGTTTGGAACTACTGGTTGCTTTGAAAGTGTCCTTATTTGCGTTAATAGTACGTATGTTAAAAATATTGGAATATGTTCTACACAATCCTTCGTGGCCTGTCTATGTTGTGTATTTTGAGTGTTTTACCTTCATTAAAATAAATGTGCTCCGAAATCAGTCACTCGACAATGCAAATCACGTGGCCGCAAGACACAGGTGCACTCTAAGATACGGGATGAAAAACATCTGCTGACTAAAGAAAGACTGTATGTTTACTATCCTATCCTGACAGAACCTCACAGTCAGTACAGATAGCGGAACTTCGAGCGACTGGCAGATGTCTTGGGCGAATGGCGAGCGCGTTGACCTTATACGCAACATATTTCATGCTATTGAAAAAGAGAACTATTAAAGTTGTTGTAGCGTTGTTACTTTTAAAAATAAATTTAGCTCATTATGAACAACTTTCTCGATTTCACCCCCACTTCTAACTTCAATGATAAAAAAGTTACTCACAGACCAACATTTTAATGTTTCATTCTGTACTGAGGCGCACATAAAGTTCGAAAATTTTTTTATACAATTAACAAAGTAATTTTTAGTCTTGTGGTGTTTTAGTTGGCGTCCAGATGTAAGAAGTCACGCGCTCTAAACATTTGAATACAATTTTGCCATTAATTCTTAAGTTATGGTGTGATTTATTTAATGATACAAGTAAACAGTGTAAGGACGTTTTTGCTTTTGAATTTTTTAAGACGCTTATGGTGCAAACAATGAAATAAATATTCATCCGATACACGTTTCGATGCTGTACAATATGCGAAAATTTTAAGATCAAAGTTACAATATGAACATTTTGTATTTTTGGCAACATCGCACACCGAAACAAGGACAGTGCTTATGGCAGTTACCGTGCGTTAGAGAGAGAGAGAGAGAGAGAGAGAGAGAGAGAGTGATTGCCCGTATAACTCTGTACTGCAATCTAAGCGTGAGACGCTCTACAGTAAAAATATAAAAAATGCATGCCATTATGAAAATATGAACACACTATAAACGAAATACACAAAAGTTATGTCAGCTTTCTATGAAGTAGGCTATATGTGTACCAAGTTTGATAAAATTATAAATAACACTTCGCCAGTTATGTCATTTGTAAAAAAGGTCGTCATTATGAAAATATGAACATATAATGAACGAAATATACTAAAGTCATGTCAGCTTAGTATGTTGTACGTGTGTACTATGTTAAATTAATTTTGGAAAACTACTTTATGATAGTATGCTAAAATATACAAATGACTGCCATTACATAAATATGAGAACAGGACGAACGAAATACACTAAAGTCAAGTGAACTTTGTTCGTAGTATACCTACGTGAACCATGTTTAATGTAATTCGCCAAACTATTTCCTCACGTATGTCATACTACGATAAAAATATAAAACTGGTCGTCATTATGATAATATGAATATATAATAAACGAAATACACTAAAGTCAAGTGAACTTTGTTCGTAGTATACCTACGTGAACTAAGTTTAATGTAATTCGCCAAACTATTTCCTCACGTATGTCATACTACGATAAAAATATAAAACTGGTCGTCATTACGATAATATGAATATATAATAAACGAAATACACTAAAGTCAAGTCAGCACAACATGTTGTAGGATGTGTACCGAGTTTGATGAAATTCGGAAAAATAATTCCTCACATATGACATTATGATTAAAAAAAAAAAAAAAAAAAAAATGGCCACAATTTTGAAACTATGCTAACGACATGAACTCAATAAATAAAAATCAAGTCACTTTCCTAAGTTCTTATGTGTACCGATTTTGATGAACTTCTAAAGTAGACCTAAGGTTTCTTAAGCTATCTGGCGTGATCGAAAAATATTAAAATAGCCATTTTGAAAATAGGTAAATTGCATAAACAAAATGTACAAACGTCAAGTCGTGTTACTTGGTACTATACGTGTACCAAGTTGGATGAAATTCGATTCACTGTTCAAAAGATTATTTTTGTGTTGGGGGGGGGGGGGAACACACACTTACGGACTCACAAACACACACAGACACACATACTGGAAGGTGATATAATAAACATACTGTTTCCTTCTGAAAGTAGTCTTAATTTCTCCTATGTAAATACTAACTTGTAAGATATAAAACGAAATAAACTTGGGGCGCATGCACTAAATAAAAGTAAGGAATGTATTGAGTAACTGTCGTTGAAAGAGCTCACGCAATAGTTCATATCATTTGCATTGCAAATAAAATTATATATACCTTAAATAAACTATCCATGCACAAATACAAAACATTATCTATTACATGCGCCCCACGTTTTTAGCTACTATCCAAAGGTAAAAAGTAGTCATAATAGATCACCTTCCTGCCTGCGTGTGTATGTGTGTGTGTGTGCGAGAGTGTGGTGTGTGGTTGTCACACAATTATAGTGCTGATGCTTTTGGTAAGATATTGCACACAAAGGCAAATTTTGTAGTAGCGTTTTCTGCCAAAATTATTTTATGGTATAGACACAAAGTTATTTTTGTTTACTACAATGTTTGAGTGATGACAACAAAATGTTTTTTTGGTGAGCACGACAGTTATTTGGCAAGAGCAATGCTAACAAAATATTTTGCAGTTGCCCAAAAACATTTTTTTTTCCGTGCAGCAGAGGAGTTATGAACTGGAGATTGCACAACATGTTTAAATATTAATGGCCGTTGTCAATAATCTATAAGCCGAGAAAGTCACATACGCTTGGGATGACAGACTTATAGATGGCAAGTTTTTGCCTTTGCTTTGGCGGTTAGAGATACAGCTTACTACATTATCCCAGGAATATTTTTAAGCCAGGACACTCCATATTCAAAACTCATTTTACGCCAGGAGCCGCGGTAGCCGAACGGTCAGAAAATTCGCCTCCCACCAGGGCGATCCAGGTTCGGTTGCTAGATTTTCGCATGTGCCGGACGATGCTGTCACCCATCAGCGGTAAAGACCTCGATGTTAAGCGCTTACCAAACTCTCTCACACACTGGTTACGCCTGTGGGAGCAAGACTGTGCTATTTTACCGGTCATGTATTACCTAGAAAGTAATTGTTAAATTTTATGTTCCCTTCTACTAAAATAAAGAGCCAAGATGAACCGTTGTTGCCCGTAAGACTCGCCGACATCACGTCTGAGGTGTTTAATCGTGTTTCAAATGACTCGTAGGCCCGTGCGTCCGTGAGCCAAAGACACAGCTCGTGGTTCATGATTCCGGTAAGTACCGGGTAAGGAAACCTGGGAGATTTGCAGCCTCCCCAATTTACTCCACCCCTTTTCTCCCGCATCTCGCCCCTTCATGTCCGAGTGGGCAGACCAGAAAGGGGACTCGTCAGCTCGCTGACCCCCCCGTGTCGATACAATCGGGCTCCCTTTTTGTCCCCACCTCGGACCTCGGTCGCAGCAGGGCACTCAAATCGAACCCCCATTCTCTCTTGTCCTGTCCACGCAGGACCCCTCTCCCCACCCCGGCTCTTCTCAAACACCCTTAACTCCCTTTCAACCCCTGCTCAAAACTCCCCCCTTTCACCTCGACTGCCCTTTCTAGACGCGATAATCAGTTTACGGCTCCCCCTCAGTCCCTCCAGGCCGCCAGCATATTGTTAAAGAGGGCTGACTTCTTGCACTGCCGAGCGAAGAACAAGGCACAAGGAGGGAAATTTATAGGAAAAATATCTCTCGAGGTGAACGAAGAAAAATTTGTTTGGCTATGGAAATAGCACTACGTCCCCCTCCCCCTCTCCCTTTCACCAGAGACTGCACTTCATGGAAGCGCAGCTCAATTGGCTGGAAAAAAGTTTTCTGGTGTAATTTGTGTCGGTTCGTATAACTTAATTACTAACAATTTTTCCCCCCAACACTCGACGTGCAATCAAAATGTCTTTTGTAAGGACATTTTAAGGAAAAGAGCAGAGGTGGGAGAATATTGAATTATTAAATGTTTTCATTTGGATGTACGTGTTTTATTTTCTGAAATAAATTTCAGAACAGAATTTTAAAACAAATCGGCATTTTATCATGGGCGCATTCTTAAACACGGAGACAAAGCGAAAGTACGAAATTTTACTAGAATATAGTACTAATAAGTAGTGCCACGAATTTGTCGCGAAAATCCATATGGAACTGTTTTGGTTCAATGTATTACGTGCACATTGGCAGTTCTGCTTCGTAGTTTCTGCCAATATCACTTTGCTCTGACACGTCTCTCATTTTATTGCACCAATCAGAATGAGGTTATTGAGATACAACAGTCTGTGATTTGCCAGTAGAACCCCAAGAAAAAACGAGAGTTACAACATCCAATCACTGACGATGAAGGCCAGCCACAGATAGGTACATAAAGAATTGAAACCGAATGATGCAAATATCGTTTCTCCAAAAACTCGTGACTCTACCGGTACTGGGGTAAATTATTTTGGAATCAGTGTAAGTAATGAAACGCATACGTTCGCTTTGAGTAATAGACACATTGCTCATTGGTCGTTGTAATTTGTTTACGCTTTGTTTTATTTTAATTTTCTATCATCTGGCAAATATCTCTTACTGAGTCACAGTGTTCTACCAATTGATAAATCACCAACGGTGTGCAGTTACAACGATTAGAATGTTGTTTTCAGTGTGGTATTTTATTTATTATTATAAGTGTTTCTAACCTGTGTAAACATCGTCCTATCGAAAACTATGTATGATGAGGTTACAAAGCAAGCTGTCGTTTCTGGCACACGCACACACACTCACACATATAGGGTGACTCAAGATGGGGTGGGTTAATTTTATTTGCTGGCAGAAAGTGTATTAAATATTTTCGTAAAGTAAAATTAATATAGTGGATGTGATGCTACCTTGAAAATATAAATAAAAGTAAAGTACACGAACAGGATGTTTTAGTAAAAACATTAAGAACTGAAACTGGGAATATGAGGCCATTACACGGAGCGTTTTAAATACAGGAACCTTGTTGCCTGCGAAGTATGTAAATGAAGACAGGCATACGGTCGTAAACTCGTAGGCGACTTACTCAGTATTCAACCATAGACCAGAATATATCTCTGCCCACCGTCCATGCAGTGGCGCAGGAAATGACGTGTTGTTGTGTTGGGAAGTTCACAAATTCCTCCAGGGTTTCGGCTCCATGTTGCCAGAGAGTAAAAGTGTCGTCTACATAACGAAGCCAGATTTTAGGAGGGCTATTGCTTTTGCTAAGTGCTTCCTGCTCAAAGTTCTCCATGAATATGTTCGCCATGAATGGTGAAAGTGAAGAGCCCATTGCCATGCCGTCTGTTTGTTTGTAGCAACTGTCATTAAACTGGAAATGTGTTGTGGTGACACAGAGGGTAATCATTTCCATGATGGATGTAATTGGTGTAGTTGTTCTGTCCTTTATATTTGGGTCAGTTTCCAACTTGGGCTTGACAATGTTGAGAGTTTCAGCCACAGATACATTGGTCTATGCCAGGAGGACGCGGTAGCAACGACAGTGCAATTAGGTCAGTGGTTGCACAAGACAAGGGCCTCAGAGATTCTTCCCACTTGCACTGAAGTGTGGCAATATAATGCAAAGTATTAGGGGAATTGTGGCCTGTCTCCTTCAAGCCTTCCAGCCGTCACCACCTCGCCAGGATTGTCCTGGGTCGAGACCCACGACGTGCCGCCGTCCGTCGATAGCCGACACAGTCAACATCAGCCACCGGTACATCATGTTACGGTGAGGTCTAAGGTGACCAAAGAGTCACCCATCATAGAGTAGAACCTTAACGTAAATATTTAAACAGCCGCTCCCCTCCTATGTAAATTATATAGTACAATCTTGTAGTATTTCTGTAATATAAACTATGTATAGTAAAGTCACCATAATTAGATTAACATATTTCATTTAACCGTAACCCTCACCCTTAACTTAACCACTCAACTAGTTTCAGTATAAAGTGCCTACCTCTGACTACAGCCACCCAACCACTTTAAATCATGTATAAAACAGTTTAGTAAAATGTTTGTTTTGCAACAATTCGCAGAGTCGCACAGTACGACGGTCCATCGCCGGCGCAGTTTCGCAGAGCTGGCAGATGTTCGCCTCGTGTAGCGTGGAGACGTGTATGGCAATGAGAGCCACGACATTGAGGCGTAAGAGTTTTGCAACATTTAGTTTCAATGTCGTATATCTGTACATCTGAAGTTCTTCTTCATGGTCAGTAGGTGGTAGAGATCGGGAAAGTTAGCGGATTCACTAGCCTGCAAGGATATTTGTGTACTCAAGCAGCCAGCAGATGCTCATTAGTAGGGACCCCTGCTTTTCGTGAAAAGAATTTTGCCCCACTTTGTTTCGGCGCCTTACGTGCACATCTGCAGTTCTGCTTCGTGGTCAGTGATTGGATGTTTTAACTCTCACGACCCTAGGGATTCTACCGGCAAATCACAGACGTGTGTTGTTCCAGGAACGTTTTTGTAATTGGCTCAGTCAAACAAGATACGTCTCTTCACAATTACAAGCTACCAATAACATGAAGTAGAATTGCAGATGTGCACGTAAGGCACTGAAACAATATGGGGCAAAATTCTTTTCGCGAAAATCACCGGTCCTTACTCATTAGCTGCTTGGGGTTAGAGTGATATAGGTGTGTATTAGTTACATTTCCATTATTGGCTGAAAGACTTTCAGGTCGTGTGAAATAAATCAAAGACCAATTGCGAAAGTGACTCAAACTTTCAATTGATGGAATTCTAGCTTTTTTCAGATCTTTAGTAACTGGGTGTTTTAACTATCACGTATGGTGTAGCCACAGAGTATTTAGGAATACAGAAGGGAAATAGCCGGTAGGATGCCAAACCTCACACCCGCCAGAAAAATGGCTTCGCTGGCCAGCAGCGTAGAGCGGCTGTCCTGCCAGACGGCAGCCAGGCCAGTAGGAAACCTGCCGTAACATACAGGAACCAAACATACACGGGGCTGGTATCGACAGCCTCGGGCAGCCAATAACTGGTAAAGTTCTCCCTATCTAATGGGCCGCCACGTCATTTCACGTCTGTAATACTGTTTAGTCTGTGCGGTCACAATAACATTATAATCTGGTGGATGCAGTCAAATGAGAGACGTATCTGAACAAAAACGTCTTGCCAATAACCTGCAGAGCTGCCGACGTGCACGTAAAACATTAAAACAAAATTGTACGAAAATAATTTCGCCACAAAATGCAACGACGTAGCTACAGACGGACTGCATAGGGACAGAATTTTCTATGACGAGGAAACATATATTCATGTTGGATAAATTTACATTTTTCTCCCCTGAGGTCTTCGCAAACCCTTCCGCCATGCCTGTCCGTACTACTGTACGTTCCGATGGGGTCGCTCCCAATTTTCCAAAGTGAGAAACGTGACGAACGTTGCCGTTGCCCGGTGAGGTATTTAAATCAGATATTTGAGAAACAACATAAGCCAATTTTCTACCAAAATGAGTTGTGGGTGTTATAATACTGTACAGAGGTAGTCAATGAAATATCGAGTTACTGTTATTGCGATAATTATGTTTTAAGCTTAAGCGAAAGCAGATATCAAAAATATCTGTTTGACAGTTTTGTTTAAAATTGTTTTAGCCGTAATATATATATTTAAAACAAGACATTTTATGGCTTCGACTAAAAGTCAATTAACCAGAATTTAGTTAGTTACATAATTAGCCAAAACCATAAATTCACTGCTTTGAAAAAAATCAGCCAACATGGAGAAGACGATTTTAAACAAAACCGCCAAGCGTAGTTTTATATCTGATTTCATTTTAGGCGTAAAAAATTAATATAAGCTAAAAAAAAGCGAGAACAAGAGAGAATGGCCTTGGAATTAGTGGACTTGGTGTGTGAGACGTGATACGGAAAGTGTTTTTTCATGCATAACTATTAAGAATGTTTCCGACGCTTTTATCTACTAAAATAATACACACTTCAAACGTTTTCAAAACGCCGTCCATCAATTAAAAACATGTTTACCAAGCTACCTCAAAAGTGCTAAAAATGACATTTCCACGTTGCTGTAGCTGAGAAAATATCAACCGTAATCGTAAAACAAAATCATAAAAAAACCTGCATTGGAATTTACCACACACTTTTCACAGATAAAATAACAGGATCATCACTTGAAGTCCCGTTGTAAAGAAAACCTTTCTACGAAAACACTGCACGCTAGTTTAGTCCATCGCGCCTAGAGGTGTTTGACGGACGTGTTATATTCGGCTTGTCGCCTTCCTCGTTTCCGTGCCTCAAAAGTAAAAGGAAAAAAAAAAAAAAAAAAAAAAAAAAAACTAGCGTCTACTAACTGTTAGGTGCACGTAAGGCAGTGAAGTAAGTTGGTAGAAAATGTTTAAACAAACAATGCGTGTCTCTAATATCTTGTGCCAGGATGTAAGAAGGGTGAAGGGGGAAGAGGGTGTTGGTGACGGACGAGATGGAACACTGGTGCAGTGCTGGTGACCTGCGACCCGCACGTACGCCTGTCAGCTCAGAGGCGATGAGTGACAGGGGGTCAGACAGGGGTTATCGACCTCAGAGGGACACCAGCTGTCAATGTCAGCCAGTCCGAGGAGGGACAATGTGACAGGCAGGCTCCACACACTGTCGACAGTATCGCTTACCCGCATCCAGGGGAACAATACGACAGATCCCTCTATAGACCTGGCTGGCAGCTCTCGCAGCCTGCGCCACGGAGGGATAGACGGGGAGTTCATAATTTAAACGCACGGGCACGAGAAATATAACACAACAATAAAAACTACACACAGCCAGAAACCTTGTGTGAAGTTTACATACCTACAGTTGGTGAAGCTACTAGTTTTTGGTTTAAAAAAATGTTGCATCAACTTGTGTAGACTACATCTGCAGTTACATTTCGTAGTCAGTGATTAAACGTTTGCAACTCTCGACATCGTGGGATTATATCCACAAATCACATACTGATGGGGGTCCTCGAGTGAATTGAGTGAAGAGATTGTAGTCAATCAGCACTTAACATCTAGGTCTTTAGCGTTTGTGAGGGGCGACATGATATATGTAGCAGCGCTGGAATAAATGGTAGGGGGAAACAGGAGATCCTCAAGAAAACCCGCCAGCCAGCGGCATCGTCCGGCACGGTTACCATAAGCAAAAATCCGGGGACTGGCCCCGCCGGGAATCGAACCCGGATCAGATGGGGTCGAAGCAACCTTATTCTGATTGATACAGTGAAATGAGTGACGCCTCTGCCCAACGACATGCTCTCGATGGTAATTATACAGAACTGCAGATGTGCAGGAGAGACACTGAAACAAGTTGCTGAGAAATTAGTTTCACCGACTCTAGTGAATCTGACCACTGGATTATTATGTATACTCTGTTTCACATAACTTCAGTAAAATTTGGTATTTTATGAAGACGCCTAGTTGGTCTTATAGACGTTTGATGCTTTATCGTCAGTCAATATTTTTGGTTCAAAAATGAACCTGAGATGTACGTACCACCGTATGAACAGTACATTTGTCTTGCTCTATGCCAGATGCTACCAAGTCAGCAGTAATTGCCCATTAGTGTTGGTCAAAATTTAATGAAGTTATATTAGTCTGAGAATATAAGGTTTAGCCAATGTAATTTTGCGAAAAGTCTGTTACATTTGTGGCTGTGTGGTGTACGCCTAAGTCCATTGGAAAACGTGAAATGGTATTGTATTTAGTAAAAACACAGTAAGTAATGGATTCTCTTTTTTAAGTTTTTGGTTTTTATTGTGAGGTTTTCTGTTAATTACACTTAATTTTTTTGTACTTTTACAAAAATAAATATCCTTAGAAACCCAGTTGACAAAGAAATCCCTTGTAATACTACAATGACTGTACTTGTCACAAAATACAGCGTATATGTTAGTAAAATTAAAAGTTATAGCCTTGTATATAAACATGTAATACGGAAAAAATAAATACCCGTTTTACTTTAATTATGATACTAAACTTATTTGTGAAATAACTTTTGCACAAGCATATTTTACATGAAATTGTTTTGAAATAAAAAAAAAAAACATCGGAGCACGTTGATACAATATCCGCATCCTCGCTCTTATATACTACACATCTTATCCCTAGACAACCTCGTCTCCCGTGCTGGAATGTATTTTTTGTATACAAACATTCAATGTACTTTTAGGCGATTACCCTTTTTTAAATTTTGAGGCACGGAACAGGGGAAGGTGATCAGTGGAATATAACACGTCCGTCAAACACCTCATCGCCTCTAGGCACGAAGGACTAAACTAGCGTACAGTGTTTTCGTATAAACCGTTATTCAACGGGACTTCAATCGATGACTCTGTTATTTTATTTCTGGAAAATATGTGGTAAAGTCCAATGCAGGTTTCTGTGCTTTGGTTTCCCGATTAAGTTGATATTTTCTTAGCTACAGCAACGTGAAAAAGTTCTTTTTAGCACTTTTGAGGAGCTTTGAAAACATTGTTTTTAATCAGCGGATGGCATTGAATGACAAAGCTGCTATTCGAGTTAACTCTGCAGCAGGATAAGTAGCTATTGCTGTCTACGCGAAAAGCAGTCTTAAGTTTGTGCCTGCCACTAACAGCGACTTCGCCTGGGCCTTATTTATTGTTACAGCAAAGTTGGTTGTAATTATAAGACTCATAAATGTAAGAGAGTAATAGAATGAAATACGCAGTTTACGTGGTATGAAGACTGACTTCCCCCGATCACAACCATTGGTGATGGTGCCCTCAATAACACACTTGTTTTTCAGAACCTTCACTATTTTGAAGTTAAGTGCCATTAGGTTGTTTTGGCAGAATAATCTTTTGCAGTGATATAAACTTATTTGGTGCCCAACTTTGAGGCTAGCGAGATGGTATGGGTGGGATTACGCTGTCGAGTGAATAGTGGACTGCATAACATATTTTTCCCACTTTTGAACGACTTCATCAAATTGCACTAATTTAATCTGTCTTGCAGTTTTTGTGTGTCAGAGTTGCACATTTGCACAGCTTTAATGGAATTTGAGCCAAGAACCTTTGGAACAATACACCGGAGCTACTGGGAGTTACAAACAGCTGCGCCGTAGATAAAAGATAGCGCCTCATAACGTATTATTCTGTGATATTATTATTCATAATTTCCTATGCTTATAGAGGTTGTCCAACAACGCGTCTCGATAGAACTGTAGGACGAAACTCCTGTATAATTGATTTCTCGTTGGCCGTACTTAATTTTCAGCACGGCCATAGAGAACAAAGTAATTCTAAGACCGTGATATTCAGATCGTCTTCCTTCAAAGTTTACGAACTAAGTTTCCTTATTAATAATTAAGTTATCTTGCAAAACAAAAAACCTGCACGGCTTCTTTTAGGTACCTACGTAAGCATTACTCTGACGCGAACAACACCTCAATATCTATATTGGCTATGGCATAAGTATCATCGGCTGACAGAAAACAAATTTTATGCCTCTTTACCCCTTTAGGTGTTGAAATTCTATTATATATTAAATATTTGTACAAATATCCAAGTGATGTGAAAATCACAAAATCGATCATTCATTAAAATCACATATAACCACTGTACAGTACTGAGAGTTCAAATTAGGAAAAAAACTTAAAACCTATTTGCGGCCACTTACATCATCACCCTAATGAAAAAATAAACTGAATATCTCGATGGGTTGGATATATCGAAGACTTATCTAAACACATTCCAGGTCTTTTCACCTCCTAAATGACTTAATTTCTAAAAACTATTGAATCACATTTTAGACTACTTTACTAGTGTCTCTTGGACGTGAAAAACAAGACAATAGTCAGTTGCGTTCAAGATATGTCGATGATTAATTGAAAACACATTTAATCACTTTTCTTCCCTTTTCACCTCCTTAGGTAGTGAATTTCGAAAATTTGTGTAATTACTTTTCAGGTAGGCCTATTTGACTACGCTTTAATTTTAAACAAAAATCACGTCGATACACAAATATCAATGGGATCGAGATATATCGATTGTGAATCGAAAACACATTTTACCCTCTATTTTACCTCTTTAGGGCTGAATACGGAAAATACATTTAATTTATATTTTAGATATTTACACAATCATCAATCTAAAGAAAGAGCACTTCGATATGGAGGAATAATCGAAATACACATTTCACGTATTTTCACCCTCTTAATTAAATAATTTCGAAACGTCTTGGAGTCGTGTCATAGGCATTTGTAAGCGTAACCAATTAAAGTGATAGTTACGACGATAGCCAATTGTGCTCCAGTGATTTGACGAGTCATAAAAACATATATTTTTTCTCTTTACTGCTTGGGGGTCGAATTTAAAAAAATTCTAAATCTACTTTTTGGATATTTACGTAAGCAAAATTTTGAAGTGAAAACCAACTCTCTACCCCGAAGGATTCGCTAGATATCGATAGTCAATAGAAAACAAATTTAAGTTCTTTCCCCCCCCCCCCTCCGAACAGTGAAATTTTCGAAGAATCCTGAAATTGGCTAATATGCACTTTTGTGTGTGTCCTATTAAGGGCGCGCCTTCACCTCAGTTTTCAATGTCTTTATTTATTTTTATATTTGAACCAGAATTTTTTTCTCTTATTTTATTTTAGACATACGTTGTGATTAAATCTTCCTCTTAGGAAATTCTTGTATCTCTCATAGTTTTTGCGTAATGAGTCGTAAACGTCGAAATTAGCACTTTACAGTTTTAAGTACGCCAACAAAACCAACTGACATACCAAACCGACAAAATTCACAGAGTATAACAATGTTGTAGGCTATGATTTGACATATAAAAACAAAAAATAAAATACTTTTGTGTTTAATAAAAAATGCTGAATTTTGAAATGAAAATTAAAAAAATTATCAACAATTTTTTTAGAAATACAAAAAAAATATATTTTTTGTTTTTATATATGTCATATCATAGCCTACAACATTGTTATACAGTGTGCATTTTTATTTCAGTTTGGCATGCCAGTTGGTTTTAGTGGCGTACTTAAAACCGTAAAGTCCAAATTTTGAAGTTTACGACTCATTACGCAAAACCTATGAGAGGTACAAAAATTTCCTAAGAGGAAGATTTAATCACAATTTATGTATAAAATAAGAAAAAATATCTGGTACAAATATAAAAATAAAAAAAAAAGACGTTGAAAACTGAGGTGAACCGCGCCCTTAAAGTAAAAAATCTTGATGTTAAACCGTCGTATGTTTCGTGCTCTATCGACGTTTCTCCGGAAATATATTTCACCCCTTTTATCCCCTTAGAGGACGAATTTCGAATAATCCCTTCTTAGTGCTCGCCTACGACCTGAGGGGAAACGACACAAAAAAATTTCAAATTCTAGGTCCAGTGGTTCGGGCTGCAGTTTGATAGTTTGATATGTCATTCAGTCTGTCTGTAAGTCTGTCAGTCAATGTTCACGTTTATACATAGAAATTCCTTTGTTGTGCTACAAACTTTGCCTTTGTAATTTAATAAACAAATGATTTTTGAAAAAAAAAAAAAAAAAAAAACTTTGTACTTTTACAAGGATTTGTAATGTACGAAGAAAATATTTGTAAATTTGACAAATACGTAAGATTATAACTGTATTTAATTAATGAAAACAAATAGAGTAAAAGTTTAAAACTCTTACATACTAAACAAATAACATCTCTGTATGTATGCACGAAGGTTCGTAACACTTATTTATCGTTGAAAGATTTGAGGAATACAATTTTCTCTACAGCTACATTACAAAGATGTGTCTTGTAAGTCAACAAGCGAAAAAAAAAAAAATATATATATATATTAAAAGAGAAACCTTTGTACTCGTGTTAAAATACATAGGATATACGGAGTACAAATTATTTTACAGTTTAACATTTGCTCGCAATGTCAAACGTAAAAATAGTACGGTCCAGTTTATAACAGGCCCTATTAATCTATTTCAGCAATTAATTCTTCATAGAAATACGTTGCCAAAATAGGATGTTTTTTTTCTTTCGATAAGCCATCTTAGGCATTGTCTAGTGTCGCCATCGCTGGTCTGAAAATGATTAAGTCTAGTGTAAATTTACACTTTTTGACATTCGTATTGGCGGTATAGACCTATAACTTTACAAGCCGTTCCATGAGGGGAAAAAAAGTGTTTTCCTTTGCTACGGACGGGTAATTTCTGCCCAGACGCTCTCAGCAAACAAAGTCAAACTGTGCAGTATAAAAGTCTGAAGATTAAGAGTACACATCTTTACTGAAAACTCTTATCATTTTGATATACTGCACAGTTTGGAATGAAAACATGTAAACTGTCTTGAGATGGAAAACGAAATTAACAGGTCGTTGAAATTGCTGATATTTTTCTGAATAGCGTGAACTATGCCATGCAATAGGACTTTTTTTTTCTGGTTGCAAAATTACTAGGTGAAAAGAACTATGCAACATTTTGTTTCAGTGCCTCGCGTGCACAACTGCAGATCTGCTTCATGGTCAGTGATTGGCTGTTTTTTAACTCTCAACGTATTTGGTATCTACCCGCAAATCGCAGACGGGTGATGTAGTGACGTTATTCTCATTGGCACAGTCAAATGAGTGACGCCTCTACACGAATGCTCGCTGTCAATATCTACCTACCAGAGCTGCAGATGTGAACGTGAGGCATTGAAACAAAATGTTGCATATTTCTTTTCACCAAAAATCTTTGCCTCTAGAAGTTACCTAAGCCAATGGGTCAATAGCAGAGCCCGGGTTATTTAGTAAACCAGATTTATCCAGATTAGACTGGTTACGTTTCTACTGTGTCTGTAGATTGTAACTCGGGTTACCTCACAAGATTGTGTCATCCCATTCCCTTGACTTAAAAAGTGGTCTTACAATCACACATTTACTTTTATCCTTTTGTAATTTTTTAATGTACGTTAAAAAAAGAAATAAATACACAAATATTTTAAAAGGCCACCGACATTTTTGAAAATAATACACACACGTTAAACATGCGTGGATAATGCCTACGCCTATTACGATCCTATACAGTACATGTAATTTAGCAAAATGTAGAGATTAATATAAATAAATAAAAATGAAAAAAAGTAAATTCAAACATACAATTCTTAAGTATATATTGTTTCGTAATTATTTTATTGGTAGGTGCACGATTATTTGACGCACAGGCAACATCGATTGTAAGTTGGCTTCTGACTGTACAAGCGAGTAGCACGTAATATTCCCACGAATTATTTTCTTACTGATTACTGGCTTACAGTCGCCAAGGGCGTGTCATGACAACCGTCATCCAATCACAGCAGTGTCAGTGAAGTGAACGTTCATAGCGTGCAACCTTCATGTAATCAATACGCGAAATAAGCATGTATCTACATGGTAACGATTTTTTTAGTATGTTAAAATAGATTGCTGTTCAGATGTATTCGGTCATAAAGTATCACAGAAAAATTCATTAAAAATTATTAAAACAGAAAAATCTGTTTGCTGATAAACAGCTAAGTCGGGCTATATTCTTGTTTTTATTTTATACACGTTTGTTTATTAACTGGCTTGCTTGTCTGTTTGCCTGTTCGGTACCAATTTTGAAATTTTATTTTTTACTTACATCCTAATGATTTATAGAGACTTGAAGCTTTACACATAGCTGAGAACCGGAAAAAAATAATAAGAAATAACTTTTTAGATAAAAAAAGTTTAAATTTTTAAAAAGTATTCTACGTAAAACTTAATTCCCAACGAGCTAGAAACTTCTCTTCAAACATAGTTTAGAACTAACTGGCAAATGCAGTATAAGAGGGCGCGAAGGAAAATATTCAGAAGTAATTAATTAAATAAACAAATTAATATACCACATAGAGCTATCTTTCCGATGAGCTAGAGTCTTGAAACTTAAATCTAAGATCAGTCAGAACTAGAAGACAATGCAACATTAACTCGATTTCTTGCCTGTATGTTTGATTGCTTGTCTATTCGAAACAAATACTGCTTGTTTTAAAATTGACTTTGCAATTTTACGCACACACGATACTAAAACGCAAAGAAATATTGTTTAAATAAAAACACAATCATAATATACCCCGATATTAAAGCGGACTAATTGTAAATAATAATCTCCTATGAAACCGTGTGAGATTTAAAACGAAAAACGTGAGGCGTATGCAGTGGATAATAGCAAGGAGATTAGAGAGATACAGCCCGCGCGCCAGCTGTGAGTCCCTGGCGTGTATGCAAGTTTCTTGTGATACTTCATGTAGGCTACAGCAACACAGTATCAAACACGACGACGTTACTCCGGCTAGCGTGTGTGGCGACATGGTATTGGGTGAGATATTTTGGTAAGCGTTCAACATCGAGGTCTTTAACGCTGGAGGGTGGGGGTGACATGATGTGAGTATGGAGCAGCACCGGAATGAAAGAGCGGGGAAAACGGGAGATCCACGAGCAAACCCACCGACCAGCGGCATCGTCCGGCACGATTCCCGCTTGCGAAAATCCGAGGACCGAGCGCGCCGGGAATCGAACCCGGATCGCATTGGTGGGAGGCGATTGGTGTGACCTCTCGACCACCGCGGCCCCGACATGGTATTGGGCCTCGTTGTGTTATTTATATATTTACGGGCGAGAAACACAAACCCGCTAGGGACACGCGTGGACTGTAGCTGTCGTTGAGAAACATTTCACGACACTGTAGTTCATATAATTTGCAGTGCAATGAAATTGTTTATGACTTAGGTGAACTATTCATGCATAAATAATCGTATTGAACGCATAATACAATCCTCACGAGAGTAGGGTGTAAAAAAAGTAATATTCTGCTTCACGTGTGCAAACAATTAGCAGAGTAAAGTTTACATACGTCCAAGTACTCACGAGAGTAGCTTCATGCTCAACTCCTCACGTGCCATCATCGAGCAAGGTAAGCGGCTGTCAGCAGAAGACAGTCGCCATTTGGGAGGATACAAAATATAACAGCGCAGTAACCAAAATCCCAACGAAGTGAAACTGAATGCAATTTCTTCCAAATTTCGAAGAAACAGGCACGAAAAAATAGAAGAACGTGTAAAAAATGTGCTGGGTACATTGCATGCAGAAAAATATTTAATACGTATAAAATGTGTAGACGTTTTTATTTCCGCCATTTTAAATCCCTGAATAGCATTACAGACAACTTTTTATCACAACCCTGGTGATCTTCAAAACCTGATCACGTGACCTACCCTATTCCGCTTGAGAATTTTTGTAACAGCTTTGAGTGTGGTTGTGTAGTTATAGAGCCACGATTTTATGGCGAAAAGATTTTTGCAACATTTGGTTTCGATGCGTCATGTGCACACCTGCAGCTCTGCTATATTGTCTGTGATTGGATGATTTTACTCTCACTGGCCTTGGCAAATTATAGACGTACAGACTCACAATAATCGTATTCTGATTGGTGCAGTAAAATGAGAAACGTGTCTGAACATAGACACGCTGCCAATAACCTTGAAACAGAACTGCCGATGTGCACGTGAGTCACTGAAACAAAGTGGGGCAAAAATCTTTTGGAGACAAAATCGTGGCCCTAGAATTACAGCTACGGCGTACGTTGCATCCAGCAGGTCGAATACGGATCTGCTTGACCCGTCTTAACTCGAACGTGACGTTGGTAAGACGTTAAACGATTAAATGCGACCACCGATGAATTAAGACGCGTCAAAATTGTGGCGACACAGCCTTCACTAAGGCGCCCAAAAATAGGAGTCTCAGTTAAGTTGTCGCATCGTTAGTATCAGTAAAATGAACGTATAGTTATTTATACAAGTAATTTCTGAGCATTGGTATAAGTTATTTTTTTATCCAAACTTATCGTAAAATGCTAAAACTACAGAAAAGGATTGGGCCGCATTACATTTCGTAATTGCCACGTAAGAGGTTAAAAGTTATTTTACTTGTTTTAACGAATTAGGTGTACGAAGTATTGCTTCAGTGTACATGCATATATTTTATTTCTTAAGACTACACAATTACAGAATTTTATATACAGCGTTAAATTAATCACGCCAAATAATTTTGAACTTGTTTGTAAGTTGTTTTGAATGCATAACCTAATTACATAACCTCGCATGATGCACGGAAAACAAACGTTAGTTACATATTAGCATACAATTTCTATTTGCATGTATTAAAGAGTAAATAACTAATAAAATTCGAGAAAGAATTATTAACCTTGCTTTTCTGTCAAAAAGTAATTTAGGATATGGTTATGTTTAAAACTTGATGTTTATAAACATCATTGAGCAAAGAACTTGCGACGATGTCAAATGAAGTCAATTTTTCTTGATTGGCCAGCGAATACGTAATTGTGGTACCAACTCCTGCGCGTAGAAGTGACAACCGAGCATCACAAGTACCAACTTGTGTTTTTGAAGCGTATTACTTAAAACGTAATCGAAATTTTCTCACAGAGTCTTAAGAGTGCGTGGTAGATAAATAAACGCTGAAAACATCTGTTTATTCCTACGCTTCATTGGAAGCCAATATGGATAAAATACTCAATGACAATCCAACTTAATGAGTAAATATTTATCCAGAAGTACTAATTCGTTACGCGTGATCTCTTGCGCCCCAGTTAAATGCACGAGGTTCCGGCGTCAGAGATTGTGCCTCAGAAGTTCGTAACACTGGAAACAATTTTGTTTAAAACGTTGGCTAAAACTATTGTCTGGGATTGCTATAGATTAATTTTCGCAATTGCCTTCAAAAAACCTACAGTTATAGATTAATGCTTTTAGCGTCGAATTATGTACCGCGCCCTCTTAAGAAGCCCGACTTACGAACGACAAGTTTCAGCTAAGACATCATGCTCGAAAAAATCCGTACTCGACCTGCAGGTACACATCTTGTTGGTGTGGCCTAGCGTTGACAAAGGCAAGTCCCGTTAAACAACTCTATACAGCAGGGTCTATGTGACGCATTTGTAGTACGGAAACATGCAAGCGATAAGAGCTAAACTGGCTCTTGCGTCAACAACCTTGTCGCCTTTATGCGCGGGCCGTAGCGTTTTGGCTGTTGGTTTTTATCCTATGTGACTTTCAGCAGTTATTATACTTTTTATGTACGGAAAGTTCACTATAAGGTCCAGCACTTGCATCTCTTTTTTCGTTTTACGATTCCGGTTGGTATTTTTTACGCGTCGGCAGTTTGAAAAAGCTATTTTAGACATTTTGAAATGAACCGTAACAATTTTTCTAAAGCATGATGGCTACAATTAAGTCATAGAGAAGCTTAGTTTTAAACGTGTTTTCATTTCGTACAAAAAAAATATCGAACACAAGTTTTGTAGCATTTCTTTGATAAAAATAACTATCTACTAACTCAGTGAGTAAAATTATTATTAAACGTGCCTCTTGACAGAAGTAGTACCCTTTACGATTAAGTGAGATTTTTTGCATTCAATTGTTAAGCTACTTAGTGTTACTTGGTTATCGTTTAGCGGTGAGAATTAATTACACTCTTAAAATGTGTAATTTTCTAAATATTTAATAATTTCCCATATCTTGTTTATACATAACGTACGTAGTATAAGGTCATACAATTAATTAAGCTCCTGTCGTAATATTATTTAATACATGTTACTAAAATGTAATTCAGCAATATGAGAAATAAGGTTTCTTTAGGTGGTTGCCTCCTTCAGAACCAAGGCTAGATGAAGGATAAGGGTTTACCGGTTATATTAAATTTGCTGTAGCTGGTCACCTGTCTAATTTACAAGCTGTTCAAGTCACTACTGACATTTTTTTTGTTCATCTCGGTGCCGCCAACTTTGCTTCAGGATCTTCTACGCTGTAATTTGAGAATTTTGATTCTCAAAAAACACACAAAAACGCCTGCTCATATTCCCCCCCCCCCCACCTATACACATATTTTTATTCGTGTAGCAATATTGCAGAAAACGATTTATTTTCTAAAGAAGTATCTTGAAAGGTGAATTAGCCACATTGGATAAAATTACCCGATAGCGTTCAGCTCCCTGAGCGGCAATGTGTCCCAATTTTTGGCTGTCGGAAGTGGTAGGCTCTTCTATCGCTTAGTCACCAAACAATACGCGAGTGATTGTTAAGTCGGGCAGCTAAGTTAAGGCATGTTCACACCCTTAAATAACATAATTTGTGAATCCACACTCAATAACTTGCGCATTCCCTAGGTCTTACACATCTGATCTACTCTGCCAATCAGAATGAGATACGGCGAGTTTAATTTTTCAGGTGAAATTATTCTTCCAAAATGAAGCACATAAACTGTTTTTATACGTTTTCTAAGTGTGTTACGTATAAATTCTGACCACCACGATACTGAAATTGGATTTAATATTTGTACAGTTCCTAAGATATTGCACTTAATATACAATCATAACGCTGAAATTTGAGGAAAAAAAGTTCTTTATACTGTTTTAAGTAGTGCAGAAGCCTGGGTCTTAAATGACGCGCGCAGTTGCCACACTACCGGTCGCTGAAGGTCGTGGTATTTAGCGGCGTAACAGAATTAATAAAGGCTAAGTAAGGGTTGTCTAATGTGACGCATGGTAGGGAGGGAGACAGCACTGGGAAAGTGTCGCTTAGTGAAGGGGTGCGGTAGGGGTGGATATTTCGAACGCGTGCGCATACAATCACCCTCGCGTGGCGTGGAAATGCTGGGAAGGCGGGGTTCATGTCGACCGTAATCCTCGGCGTGGCGCCTCGCTGGGGGGTGAACTAGTGTAGTGGTTGAGGGGTGCTACCACCCCCTACTGTAAGGGCGACAGCCCTGGGAGGCGTTCTACCCCAGCAGCGGTAACATTGCTGTCACTGTCCTCGTCTAGCTCAACCACTGCGAGCAGCACTGCACTACTCGACCACGACAACTAGTTCCCCCGTGAGGGGAAGAAGCGTGGTAGTAGGTACATACGTCACAGGGAAGGGAAATGTACTGCGCCTGACATGAGTTCATGGCACACAGTCAGTGGATACGTAGCGGCGAAAAACAGAGCCAGCTGCCCTGCGCCACAGTATTATGGACGGTGCTGTGATGCGCCACACCAGTTGCGCGCGGTCGTCAAGGACAGCACAAGGGTAGTTTACATTTTTCCCGCGGGACTAGTTGTCGTGGTCGAGTAGTAGCTTACTAGCGGAGCTATAGGGAGTTATGGACTGTTTACGACGAAGTCTGCACTTTTGAAGAAAATCTTGTCTAAAACTACAACTAATAAATATATTTATTACGGTGTCAGATACTGAATTGTGAGTACAACACAACCTATACACTTCGATTGTTACCAAGATAGCTATGTTTATAATAAAAATAACCAAGAAACTATCAATTATCTGAACGTAAAAAAGTAACTGAGGTTTCAAAAGAGATCACGTTATCCCGAATCACCAAAGAGTCCCAGTAGCGCGGTCGGTAGCATACCAGCCGACGGTGTGAAATGTCCTGGGTTCGAATCCCAGTACGGGAATGAACGTTTGTGTTGTTTTCTTAGGTTTAGTTAGTTTGTAAGCCGTCCCTCACTAAGCCCGAAAAGTGCATAGAACGGAGGGACGTTAAAAAGCCCTCTAAAATAAAAAAAACTAAAAATAAAAAACAAATAAAAAAAATAAAAAACAAAAAAAAAAAATTAACAAGTCCTATACAGCATGCACACAGTCGTTGTGCGGAAGATATGTACGTGATGTACACTGTAAAACATTCCCTATACGAGAACGAGAATATAATTCTCCCCCATCACCATATACAGTATGACACATTTACCATACTTCAGCGTATGTATAGCTACAAACGCTGAATGTTAAAAATACTTCCCCGAGCGAACAAAAAATTAAATGAGGTGGTTACAAAATATTTTGTTGGGTATTTTCCATGCCAAACATTTTTGAGCTCACAACGATGCCACCAATAAAAAATTGTGGCCGCCTTGTTGTTCACCACAAAATTGGTTGGTAGGGAGCAGCGCCTAAAAATTATTCTTTCGATTTTGTGACTTCAGTATACATATGACTGTTTCTTTAAAACATTTTAGACGTGTGGGAAACTGTTTTATCATTATACTTCGGTGAGGATAATATTCCGAACAATTTATTTCAATGTATTGACACAGGGTTCTGCTAGACGATAGTTTGTTCACATAAATAATCCCGCTAGGACGCTCGTCAACAAAATGACGCCCTGGAAATGCACTCTGAATCCGACTGGCTACCACTTATTTGGAAGGACCCCAAATGTTAGGACTGCTGTCTGTGAGCTATTATTAGAGACAGGAAGTTTTTGCTCCACTTTGTTTCAGTGTCTTGCGTACACACCTGCAGCTCTGCTTCATGGTTATTGCCAGAGTGTTGTTGTGCAGAGTTATTATTCATTAGACTGTGCCAATCAGTACGTGGATAACTGCCACACATCACGTCTGTGATTTGCGGGTTTAACCTCCACACGTATGTTAAGGCATCCAATCACTGACCATATAACAGAGATGCAGGTACGCACGTAAGGCACTGATACAAAGTGCTGCACAAATCTTTTCGCGAAAACTACCGGGCCCTATGCATTAATTTAGGAGGGGAGCGCAATATTTCTGGTTATTAATACGCATATTAAATTAAGTGGAGGATTGCTGCAACCTTACTAGATCTGAGGACCTTACAGAAAGCTGGATTGCTGAGGTAGACGGCATTGATGGACGAGCACACCCCCGCCGGGACTCGACCCACGAGCCCCGGAGGAGAGCCGGACTGCTGTTGATAGGACGAGTGTTGGCGGGTGACAGACCTGGTTTACTTGGTAACAAGACGTTATATCGGCATGCTTGTTCTCATTATTAAGGCACTACGAGGGGGCAGAGATGAGGTGAGATGCTGTCTTCCTTGGTTTCCCAACACCTCTCTCGCTGTCCGGCCGCTAGGCGATATTATAACAGCACGCTAGATTGTCCTATGCGACCCGCACTTCTAGGCTTCGAACTCACAAAATACTTTCTGTTTGTTTTAGTAGTGCTTTGAAATAACTTGTTGGCGTAGAAGTAGTCTGTCAATCTATTCTTTACGCACCGATTGGCCGACGTCTTTGCGTCATGTCGGTAGAAATCAATGTCAATATCTTGCCCAGTGCGGAAGTAATTTAGGACACAGTGTAAGCACTGTTTGGTTTACCGAACTGCAACAGGCAATATTTTAAGTATGTGAAAAATCTTGTTATTATTGCGCAGCAATGAAAAATTCCAGCAGTTCCTGGTTTTCTTAGCCATTTATTAACTACTATTATGACTCGCGAACATTTCTTCCAAATTGCAACAATTTTGCAACATTTGTCCTGCACCGCTGCCACGCGAAAATTAAACTCAGGAACCAATCAGATTAGTATTATCTTGTTGTGCATAGACAGGTAAAGGAGAGCAAAGTAAAACATATCACCGAGTAATAACTTGCAGTTTCTAACACCCTAAAATAATTTTTACAACCACTTTTATGCTAGTTTTTAACAACACACTAACAAGACAGCATAGGCTAAACGAATACAGAAAAAGAGATAGAAAAACTATAAAGAAAATATAAAAGATACAAGCATAGTTGCAGACACATATTCGTCCACTCACATAAATCAACTGAAATAGGAAAGAAACAGATTTTCTTCCTTTAAAGGGATCAAAATCACAAATGTATAGTTAAAGTTGTTTAGTACATGACATTAACTAAATTATTATTTTCAGACAATACAAAGATAATATCAAAATTCCTACTAAAATAATTTGGCACGTTTAACCCTGTATATTTGAGTATAGTTTTACAGTCAAAGTAGTTAAGAAAAAAAAAGGAACGGCATCACTAACACTTGTTGAAATAAATAAACTGCGTATTCAAAGAACTTAGTCACACTTTTTTTTTTACGAAAGTTCGTTTAGCGTTAGAGATTAAAGTATCTACATGACAATGAAAATATCGTTTACTTTTTGTATTTTCCCAAGATCATGTACATTATCAGTACTCTTAAGTTCGCAGTTATTAAGCAGATAGTTAAACTTTGTAGGAATAGTTTTACGAACAAAAGTGATACAGATATCTTTATTCAAAATTTAGATTAATGAGATTTTCACTACACAACTTAGGAGCTAACTCAATGTCAGCTTAGTATTAATAACAATAATAACAATAACAACAACAACAACAACAATAATTTTGAAATATTTTCGCAATGAAACTGAATGATAAAATGAAGTATTTTGGACATCCTAAGTTAAGACATTACAAATAATTTGTGATGAAGATAAAGTATACTGTAGCTAACGTGGCTGTGGTGTCTTGAAGTATTTTCAGTTTTCTTTGTTTTTAGTTTGGAATTTATTTTGAATTACGGGTTTTTATTTTATATTTTCATATGATGTAATTCATTTTGGGATGATTCAGGTTATATTTTTCTTGTGTAGTATGTGTTGACTACAACCAGGATGGGAAAAATTTCTTTTCTTGCTTTACTTGGGTAAATATTGTTTTTTTTTTTAGACTAAAAATATAGTGACACAACAAACGATAGCTGTACAGATTGCAAGGAACGTTTGTAAGGTACGTTTAGAAATATTCACCAGTTAGTATATGTCCAATCTTATGTTTATAAATTGTACAGTAATTATTTTTCGTATTTTGGAAACTAGTTTATGCAGTGCAACGTCAGCAGCGCCTGAGATCCTAGTAGCTACTCAGGAGTCCCAACCACTGCAGAGGAGATGGCATAAACGTGTGACGGGAAATTCGATTGGCTCGGCGGGGCAGGAAATCCCCTTTTCCTCCCCCTCCCCACATGAGCAGGCTAACCATCTGGCCAGGGGACAGGGGCGGTTTACGAGCAGCTCCCTAACGACCGTCTGGCACGTCACAGAAGTGCTCCTCGCGACTGCAGCGCACCTACCCAGCCAGCTTCCACTGATAAGCACTGCAAATTCCCTTCTTCCCATCTCGTTCTTTCAGCTCCACGGATAAACGTTCCTAGATCCACCCTCTCCTTCTACCCCCTACCGTTACTTCAGTGCTCTGATAGCAACAACCCACCCGCATCGCCCTGTCCTCTTTCTCCTCTATCTAGGTCTTTGAGGCTTAACTACATCCCTGATAAAACACTGGACTCGCATTCGGGAGGACCCGTATTAGATTCTTGTTTTGACCATTCTAATTTCTGTTTTTCGTGGCTTTCCAAAGTCACTTCAGACAGGTATTGGTAAGTTCGTGGTTCTATAAGGACGATGACAAAAAAAAGTGAACCTTTTATTGTTGAATCTACATCTAGACGTCATTTCGGGTTCCTTTCTCCTTTGACAAAAACAAATTGTTGAGTGCATAGTTTTTGCATATGACATCAAAATTACAGTGTTTTTATGCACAATGAATAAAACTTACTTGCATAAGTAAATAAGTAGATTTACACTGAAATACGATGCCAAGAACTTCTTCAAGACATATACCAAATTACACCTAGAAGTGAAAAGAAGACTTATGAAATTACTTTTATATCTATGTGTCTGTGTAAGGGAATGTTTTTAAACTTGGTAAGGCCAACACGCACAGTATTTAGCGACCACATATTATGTTTATATTTACGACTAACCTACGTCTTATACCTGTTTTTTGATTGGTGGCCATTAAAATTTTTGGGCCGGGATGTCATATAACGGGAACAGTTTGACCTGTTTAAACTCAATTTGACACATTGATAGTTCATAATTGAGGCACTGAATTTTGTTAAGTATATTGTTGTAGACCCTATAGACCCTAACTTTTGAAATATAGTACTATATAAATAAATAGAGATGTCATATATATTGCAGGAATAATAAAATTGATTAAAACTCATATGGTATTTATTTTGCCTGTTAATCATTCAATCAAAGCAAGTTGTGTTAGAGCAGCGATTTGTAAACATAGCACGTCTTCATAAAATAAAGATCTTACGTCATACTTTGGGAACTAACATACCGATTCAAATCCAATTTTATGTTCGGAGAGTTCATCAACTGTAGATTCCGTTTGATAGTGTATATTTTTTGTATGTCCAACATTAAAAAAGTAAACAATACTGCATGATTAAGTAAATATTTCAGCCGTATTTCGGGTACTATTGGTTTAATTCAAACCAAAACTCATAACACAGGATTTGATTTAAATTAGTGTTTGTTCCTGTTTTTGAGTTATTTTGAAAGAGAGTATTAAATGAATAAATAAAACTTTTATGTGGTATTTTGCAGAACTATATGACATAAATTATAAGTTTTACATTTTACGAATATAATAACTTTCTAGGAATGAAATTTAGATAAGTGTAATTTATATGTGCCGTTCTGGGACAGAATATATTGGTAAGTAAATATGTTTGTCCTGTCTTGGAATTTATTCGACATTGTAACTATCTAAGGTAATAATGAATTACTTTTGTTTGAATTAGTTAAGGCATTCATTTTTAAAATAATGACCACACAGTTATTTTGTAATATTGAACTATCTTCCATATAATTTACCTCATTTGAACAAGACTTTGTACCATTTGAACGACACTTGTTATTCATTACTAAATACATGCATCAAATGTACATATGCAGTTCCTGCCTATAGTAATGCTGGTGAGAGTAGTCTATTAAGTAAATTAATCTTCTACATAATTTATTGGAATGCATTGCACACACTCCGGAAAAACTTGGCATGTTAACGTAAACTACGAACGCAGCATGTGTGTTTTATTACTTTTGATGCCTAAGTTATACTTTTTGAACAAAAGCCATTTAATTTTGTTACATTAATTTACACAACATCATGGGAAGTTTCTGATTAGTAATGCTGGTAAATTCTCACTAAAAACTTTTTTTTTTACTAACGCTGTTACCAAAATATTATGCTATTTATTCGGTGAATCGGCCTAGAGTACGGAAGGATGACCATTTTTTATAGTTTTAATATCAATAACCTGTAAATATTGCGTGACAGACTGTGATTAGAAAACACCATATATATTACGTTTTGCTAAGCAGATAATTTCATTCCATTTATAAATGAACTAGGTTACTTTATTTATCTTACAGTTTAATTTTGCATATATATTAAATTTATACGACCTCAATTGTTATTGATCATGACAGAGCTCACAGAAAAAATTTCACTAGTATAAACAAATTCAAGTTTCTTTTATTTTCTTCGTCGTTCTGCCTCCTAAGGCGAATTTTGACGTCGACTGTTTTTTTCTGGTTCTGTCCAGTATGGACGTTAAAATACGTCAATAATTTATTCATAGCAAACATGCAGGCTTCGAAACAACATATGAATTAACTGCTGGTAGGTGAGACCGTTTTGTCTGAGAGTACGGTCTGCGACTCAAGAAACACAGACATCAGCACACTTGGTTTTTCTGCGAGTTGTATTGCCCCTGCGTGGTAGACCACCTGACGGACACGTCTGTCCAGCGGTTTGCCTCCCCGGCAGGTGCTCGTAATGCGAGTTCTGCGGACCTCGCGGGCATACAGCTAGTCGCGATAACGACCCACTGCACCAAGCAGACCACACAATGGCGAGGGAGGGGAAGGATGAAAGGCACAGGAGAGGGAGTAAGGGGGAACTAACTGGCCGGTACGGAAGATAGACGGTTGCCCGCACAAATCCACCCCCCCCCCCTCGGCCTTTCGACGACGGTAGGACATTTCTGGTCCAGCTCTCCGCCGCAGGCGGGATGCTGGGAACGGGGACAGACTCCCCTCTCTTCTCCGCCGCAACCCGTGCCGTGCTCGCAACAACCCACGTCCTGCTTCTGCCCCGGCGACATGGCGAGAATCTAATTCGCCCGCTCCGATGCTCTTCTTTTATTTAGCGCTGTCGACGCTGGGGCGAAGCGGCTGGACGGAATTAGCGCTAGAGACAATCTATACGCATCTGCAAACAGTTCCTAGTGTCATCAGCTGCTGCACATTGCATCCGCCACGTCTTCATTTAACTTGCAACGCAGATGACGGTATGAGCCCACGTACTAGCGAGTTACTGTGCCTTCGTACCGTAAACCGTGTTATGTTGGTAAACTGTTTTCTAGATAACTTTTATAGTAATACAAATAAACCTCTGTAAGTTTTTCAACATGTTGCAGTGGAATTATTAAAGCTAAAATTTTTTTAAAAATATAAGTACTCTTTATTAAAATTAATGTCTGCTGAAAAGACACACACACAGACACACACAGACACACACATACACACACACACACACACACACACACACACACATATATATATATATATATATATATATATATATATATATATATATATATACATACATATACACACATACAAACATGTACTTGAAAAGACAACATTTTACATTTAGAGTAACGTTACATGCTTAAGAATTTTTTGTAAATAAAACAAAAAAAAAATGTCTATTGTCTCGTTTCCACATATTACTCCCAGTTCGATCTATATTTTACGTCGTCATCAGACTCGTCGATTTATTAAAATAAATCTTCTTACATTTCCGACTTTCTATTATTATTGCTTGGAAACAAACAAAATCGTAGGGCCTAACTTGATCTACAGAATTGTGCTGAAGTTGGTTGGTGTAAACAAAGATACTGAATATAATTTACTTACACTATATGTCTGGTACACCACGATTCAATATTACTTCATAAATGCTACAGACATTTTGAAGTTGTTACTAAACTGCTGATATATATTCAATTCGGCGTAAATATACGAATGTAATGACATTTGTTCCGCCAGTCATGTTAACACCAAATCAGAATAAACATGTAACAACTTCGCAGCCGGCAAACACATTGCTTTTTATAACTTACTAGCAGTCCCCCGCGGCTTTGCTTGCGAGTATTATTCGTAACTGATAATACTTACTTTAATTGAAAAACCTCTTTGTACACAAGATTGGTACTTCAGTCATCAAGTGTTAGAATGTCCAAGCGGCTAGTTGAACTAATTCTGCAGAAGGATAAGTAGCTATAGCTGTCCACGCGAAAAGCAGTCTTAAGTTTGTCCCTGCCACTAACAGCGACTTCGCCTGGGCCTTATTTATAACCCTGCCTATTTGACGTTGTGGGGTAGTTATAGACATCTATGGTAAGAGGTTAATCGAATGAGAAACATCTGTTTACCCTGTGCACAACCATTGGTGACGGTGCCCTCAATTATATATTGTCAAAATATTCACTTTAACTTTATTGACATTACAAAGTTTCAGAGAGTTAAGGTTTCGCGGAAACGTATTTGGTGCCCCAAACCTGAGATTAGTGAGATGATATATCGTCGGTTTACTGC
>PNEQ01091585.1:0-89591 GCA_003012365.1 Medauroidea extradentata | reverse complement strand
TTGTAAGAATCTCAGAAACCAAGCGTGCCCTATTCATTACTTGAAAACTTAACGTAGGAAACAACTTTTCCATTTTATAACAAACACATTTTTTCTGCATAGGCCCCTAATATATGTGCGTATTTTGTACGTCGTTGTAAAGTGTGTAAAATATATTTCAACAACCGGGAATGCATATATTTGTATAACTTTACATTGTGATAACATGTACAGTGGATGGGAAATATATAATATTGTAACAATTTTCTTTAACCGAACTTGGAGAAATTGTGCTTGAGTACCATGGTGTCCATGATCACAGTCTTTTGTTACAAAAGGTGAAAAACTGTAATAATATTTTATAGCTTAATGTAGCTAATTCTCAATTTTATAATTAACATAAATTTCGTAGACGTAATGGAAATTCATATTTTATGTGTAACTGTATAAATGCACAAAATATTTATTTATGATTATCGTAAATGTTTTTCTATTTGCATTACTCTCTACTTTACTGCAATGATATATGCAATAGCAACTGTCATGTGTCTAAAATATACAATAAGTTTGCAATAGTTTATCTAGCGACACTGTTACACTGAATTTATATGCTTCAGTAGGGCCTATCTCAGTAAGAGTTATCGAAATATATATATTTTTTTCAAATACAAATTTGTGAATTAGGAAAGAAAGTGTGGTGTGACTAAACCGACAGTTTTTTTTTGTACAGGCCGTTGATTCAGACGCGCGCGGCGGCTGAAGTACTCTCTGTGTTCAACCTGACGCCAAAGTAATAACGTTCCACATAACTCAGATAAGTCATACAAATAAAATTTAGAATATCCCCTTCCTTTCGTCCGCTGACACCATCCACATTATCTTCTAAAACCAAAAAAGTTTGTCGCGTGCTGTATTTACGATACATTTTTCCAACGATGGTCAGTAACACGTCACTAACAATTATTTTTAACACTATAATAATTGAAGTTACAAAAATTAACATGCACAGTTATGGACAGAACATTTCACATATATGCTGTACAAGTTTAAAATAATTTGAATGAATGGTTTGCGATTAATAGCGAGTTTAGTTTCAAAGATTATTCGCGTATAGGCCTACTAGTTTGGCTTGTCGAGAGTGAATTCTGCGTAATGTGGTGTGCAGAAGAGTTCCAAACATGCTGGCGCTCTGCATGACATTCGGTTATCGCTATCTCCAGTCCCCAAGACGACAGTCTCAGCTACGCGCCGGCGGCCGGCAGAACACAGATAAATAAGTTCCCCTCCTGCGGCTTCACGCACCTGCCATCCCCTCCTCGCACGGCCTTATCCGCGCGCTCGACGTGTTTTAACCGTCGCTCCTTGCAGGCAGCACGAAGCAGACACTGGTCGCGCAAAAATACACCATTTTCACAAACAATTACACGGAAATTCAATTCTGTAAGCACAGACTTTTATGACACCAATTCATTTAGAAAATGTTGCTCTTTAGTCCTAGTGATGTAAGAATTCAAGGTTCCTGTTAAGGAAACATGAAATGAGATGCCAAATATAGTCTTTTGAACATTTTTTTTAAGTATTTGACATGGCGACATGTGAAATTCAAATCATTACGTACAACAAACCATCTTTTTTCCTTTAACATAAAAAAGAATTTTGCTGTATCTTGAATAGTTCGTTTTTAAGATGATTGAGAAGAGGTAGTTGTTTTCCAAGTTTTGACAAGCGGTACAGAAGCCCCTTAATACAGTAGATACATTCATTATTAAAAATTTATTTTAAGATTTACACTAAAAATTATTTAAAAGTTGATTCAACAGACTGTAATATATAATTAGTACCAGCACCTTTTTTAAATTAATGATAATGAACCACAATATCTCTAATACATTCCTTTTTGTAAGTGCCGCAAAATTATGTTCTAGGGAACATAACTAAAAGTAAATAACTTATAAATAATTGAAGAACGCAACATGCAACTATAAATGCGTTTATAAATATTACTTTATAAATAAAATACATAACAAGTCCGAATACCCTGAACCAAGGAGTCAAACAATGACGAAATTAAAAGTTTTCTGGTGTGTAGACATAAAGCCCAGTGTAGTGTATATGGAAATGTATTACAGACATATAAATAATCTGAGTAACCAAAATTTTTAACGTTCATTGTGTAATGTATTTGAATTCTAAAGGCGAAATGAAAAAAAAAAAAAAAAAACGGTTTGTGTACTGACATTTCAAAACATTCAGAACATGTTTACAATACAGGGGTGGAATCATGTGTGTGACGCCAACATGACAATACATTCGTCCAAGTGTTTATTGATTCCGGCAGTCTGATAGGACAGACATATAAGCGTACTTGCTGTATTGTTCGCCTGTTGGTGCAACAATGTAAGAACGCGTAGGCAGAGCAATATCGAGCGTTGGAATCACGCAGGCACAATTTCACTGAGTGCTCGAACAGAAGGTGAAATCGCGATGGGAACTATAAAATACGAAGATTATATTTAGCTTCGTCAGATCGGCCGCTGCATGTAGACCTATTCAAGAATTCACTGATAAGTTATAGTAAGTGTGTAACATTGTCTTCGTGTTAATTATCTCTGCTACCTTAACTTTGATGTCCAACGTTTTTTCGTGTTTTATTTGTTAGTTTCGATTAGGGTTTGTTTGAACTTTTTATTTTAGGGTTTTCTGTCATTCAAAACAATTCCTTTTACGATTTTTCAGGTGTTGTTATTTACGTATGTTTTGACTTCAGCCATTTTGGATTGTTTTTCCTTTATTGTATTTCTTGGTTAACTGCTGTTATCTGAAACGACATACCACTGCAAAGGAGTATGTCCAAAATATTACACTTAAACATTTACCCCATTTGCAAGAATCTTTCAAAGACATAATGCATTTAGCATAAAACAAGTCGGCACAATTTAAAAAAAATGTGTTGAAAATAAATATATCTTTGTATGTGGTAGGACATTTTAAAATATGAGTTTAAGATGTTCAAGCCACTAGCGTTCAGATTGTATCTCGTGCGTTTATTGTATAACAGATTTGGCGAAAATTTATTTAGTTTCCAAGACACAAGCAAAAATATATTAATTTAGGTAGTGTTATTTTCCAAAATCGTAAATGTAATATTATTGCTAGATAGAATCGAACCTAATTTGGCATACAGTTTCCGAAACGTAATAAATATTAACTTATTAATAAAATTCAATCATCTGAAATTACAGACAAACAATTAAGTATACTAAGTTCACACAAGTTATGATGAAAATTTAAAACGCAAACTTTTGTTTAAGTGTCATTTAATGTTAGATGGCCAAAAAAATTTGGTTCATACATTCTCAATTGTTTCCGAAATATTATAACGATCTTTATAAATGAATGCTTTGCTATCTTTCAAAATAGCTGAAATCATTTCTAAGATTCTTCAGAAAAGATTGTTGGATGATGTGCTGACATACTACGAAGTTTGATATAATTGCTATAATATACCCCCAAAATTGTCATATAATTTATAATAAATGGCTTATTTCTATAATTTTAAATATAATGTCTTTGTTAACACACTCAATTAAATTCAGTGCTTTTTCTGTGTCAAAACATTGTAAAAGATTTGGAAATGACAAATTGTTATTAGTGTGGGACATAGCGCTCAACACATTAAAATGACTGCGAAAGTTGTAAATAATTTAAATACACAAAGTGATGAGTTTCAATGTATTAATCATGTATACATATGCACGCAAACATACGCGGCTTCACAGAATTAGATCTTACACAAGTGTTGTTCTAGTTTTTTATTACGTTGTTTTATACAGTGAAAAGCAACCTACCATTTATTGTTTAACGGTGAATGAACTTGAATTATGTCGTATTTATTTTAAAGAAGACTTGTTAAAGAATACCGAATTGAAAGTACACCAATATCTTCAGGTTTATGTATGTTAAACTATTTTTACTTGTGGAATTGAAATGTACTACATTTAGCTGTTTTGGGATTTTCTTAAATCTAAAAGACTTAATAAAAAGTCAAATATTGCTGTTGAAAATGGTTTTTACTGTAGAGAATAGTTTTTTTTCCAAAGTACTCTATTATATAATATTTTGGATAGGTATTGATTTCATAAATTTATTTAATTGGATATCTAGCAAAAAAAAAATTTTTGGCTTGGAAGTATTAGTCTCTAAATTAAAAAAGTTACTTTTAACCAAATAAGTTGATTTTGGATAGGTATTGATTTCATAAATTTATTTAATTGGATAACTAGCAGAAATTAATTTATTTTTGGCTTGAAAGCACTGTATTAGTCTACAAAGTAAAAATTAAAAATTACTTTTAGCCAAATATGTTACATGTTTAGAACATATCGTCGGTTTAGTGGAAACAGTTGGTAAGTTCAGTTTATGAAATACTATCTGTCCCTTTGCGGCTTCGCTCGCGTGTACTATAGAAAAGGGTAACTAACTTTTAATTACGTATTACTGATGGTGTTACTATATTCTCCGTATATCTTTAAAACAACAAATACAAACAACTTCATTCAGTCCACTTCGCTGAGCGTACTTTAACTGCAGAACATCTTTGTTTTAGTTAATCTTTTTGTCTATATAAGATAGCTGCCCGGCTGCGGCTTTGCCCGAGTGAAATTATGTAATGTAAACAGTAACTCTGAATAAAATAAGTGATGAAGGCATTTAACAGCTAGCATACTCAATAACAGTGAACAATAAATTGTCTTAGCTCAGTGTAAAAAGCGCGCGCAATATGCTCGTATGATGTCGTAGTAATTCACATCGCAAAGTCTTGCACGGGATACGAACCCGTAATTCTACCCCTTACACACCATAAACGTTATACAAAACCTTAGTGAATGCTTAAATACAGGCCGTGATAATTCGTTCTTATGTACAGGCTACAGTCCGAAGAGGTTGTATTTATGAGTAGGTTGGCAAAAAGAAAGAACTGTTGAATTATTTATCCATGATCACTCTCACTAACATTTTACTTTCATAAAATTCTGAATTTGATTAGTAGATATTTACATAAGCTTCATTCTTATAAAAAATCATCGCGATATCTCAATGGGTATAAGCGGTACGGACGATTATTTGAAAACACATTTTATTTTTTTTAACGGCTTTCAAGAACGAATTTCGAAAAATCCTAAAATTTATTTTTTGATATTTACGTAAACTTTATTTGAATGCAAAAAAGATTTCAATATTTCCACTGCTTTAGGAGGTAAGTGGGATTAATTAAAAATACGTTTTATTTTTTAAGTGTTTTCAAGGATGAATTTCGAAAAACTCTAAAACTTTTTTTAGATATTTATTAAGCATCATTTTTAAGAAAAAATCTCCTCACTACCTGAAATGGTTTAGGAGAAATCACGGATTAATGAAGAACACATTTTATGGCTTTTCACCCCCTTTATTTTCGAACTTCGCAAAATCGAAAAATTCGCAAATACACATTTTCTTAGGCAATATTTTAAAGTTAAAAAAATTATGATTGCTTTTCCGGTTAGTGAGATATCAGGGACTCTTTGAAAACACATTTCACTCCTTTTCAACCCCTTAACTATCGAATTTCAAAAAATTCAATCTTAGTGGGTGCCTACGGGGCAGGGGGAAGCTACCCACAAAACTTCATGGTTCTAGGTCCATCGGTTTGGGCTGTGCGTTGATGAGTGAGTGAGTGAGTGAGTGAGTGTCAGTTAGGACATTTAAGATTGAGAAATTTTCATTTGAAGTTTTATATGCTTGTGATAAATCAGAATGTTAAAATACGCTTTTAATTTGTTGTCTGTTTTTATATTGCTCTAATTACATTAAGTTATTGTAAACATAAACTTAGTGTATTGGAAAGTCCAAGAGCATTGTTACAAAATGGGAACAAAGTGTGGCACTTACATGCGTCTTCCTGACTATTAGTGTATGTATTTATCAAAATGTTTTTGAAATTAAATGCATTGAAATAACTACGTCAATAATTACCTGTGCCATTCTTATAACATTTCAAAACCAAGGTGCAGTACATTAATTTAAAAGTTCAAGGGTCATTGCAAACAAAAATGTTTTGGGAGTCACAATAATTTTTTTTCTTTTTGCCTGTCATAACACAGTGGTAAATTTACATTCTCATGACTTATGTTATCTTACAACTATGTGATTCGTTTAAAACCGGTTTAAAGTCAATATTACCTAATAGAACAGCACAATAAATACGTAACGTTACTATTAGATACGCAAACCAACAGTTGATACATTCTGATTCAATAAACCACAGCTTTAATTATTTCACCATCTTCATCTTCAGAGTTGTCTTCGACAGCTGACATTGGAACAAGATTCTTCTGGTTGGCACTTTTTAGAAGACTCTTGTACCATGCATGCAATTCCTGGGGAATGTTTTGTCGATTATTCCTCTACATCCATAAAACCAATCGAGATATCGAAGTGCTCTTTGCTTTAGATTGTTGTTTTTTATAACTATTTAAAATACCACTCAAACATATTTTTTGAATTCGGCCACAATTAGGTAAAAACAGGGTAAAATTTGTTTTTATCGATATATCGGTCACATTGATATTTTATATAGCAACGTGATTTTTGTTTAAGATTAATGCTATATATTCAAACGTTTAGTACCAACTTACACATAACTGTTTTCACATTAATTTTCTTAGATTACTGTTCAGAGATCTAAATAATAATGATATACTTAAAACATTTTTTGAGTTGAGTTCTCTCAACTATTATATCCGGAAATAATGCTCTCAAAACAGTATTACAAACATAAAAAAGTATATTTAATTTTGTCAGAAATGCTTGTTGATTTATACACAAACTTTTGTTTCGAATATACATCTGCTGAAACGTATTAAGTCTTAGAGGTACGGATTAAATAGTTGTCGAAAGGGAATTTTTTAATTCTCTAGCAGTGAATTATACATAGTAACGGAAGGGAATGTATGCGTTCGGCATAATTATTTTTTTTATGTTTCAGATGCCAAGGCATACGATGACGACAGAAGATTTCCTAGCATCTCTTCAGCCACTGCTTTGGTTGAAAAGATTTTTTGGTCTTCAAACACACGATGTTTTAACATCGCAAGTTAATGGAAGAACAATAGTATTAATGAAACACAGCAAACTTGCAACAATGTTTGCTGGACTCTACATAATAACAATTCTATTAGGTTGGATATACTATTATAAGTTTATTGATATTAAAGAAGTAGACGTTACAATAGCTGCATCTGATTTCATAATATCAAACGTTTTAATCACAACTAGCTTGGCAGGTATATTAGGAATGCGCCTTAATATTGCAACACAACGAAAAATAATACAGCTATTTCTTGAGATTGACGAAGTCCTAATGAGCCAGCCACGTGATAGCTACCTATCTTGGCGGAAGAAGTTGCATGCTGTCATTCTAATATTTCCCGTGTATGCAGTAGTTTTACTTGTATATAATATTTATGGGTATTTAAAGTACAATTCTGTTTTGTTCCATGTGGCAATGGTTTCCGAATACCTTGCAGAATTCGTAGTATTAATAACGACAATTACTTACACAAACTGGGTGCTTTTGATAAGGCAAAGAATAAATTTGTTGAATTCAAAACTGGTTGATGGCATCCGGAAATGTATGCGTTTTAACATTTCGGATGGGTTACTGTTTACAAGAACACATGTTGGATCACTGGAAAATGATTTAGCAGTCTTACGAATGGCAAGACATTCCAATAATATTAATTGTACCAGTAATTGCTGTAAATTTACTACTCTAGCATTGATTTATGACAAAATTTGTGACGTTATTGAATTCACTAACGCAGTCTATGGTTACCAAACGCTTTTGACAATACTGTTATCATTTGTAAGTGTTACTGTGTGTATTTTCAGTAGTCTCCTAGTTTTTCTCCTACAAGTAAGAAATGCGAGCGATATTGTTGATACTGCTGGTTCAGTCCTGATGTCTGGAATCTACATCGCTCAAGCAGTAGCTCTTGTAGCATCGAGCAGTGCCACTATGAAGGAGGCGAGAAAAACCAAGGTCATAATACACAAGATGTTGCTCAAGGAAGGAATAGATGAAGCCAAGGTGAAAAAACTCAGACAGTTCAGCAACTACATCTCCAGTAGAGATCTGACATTCAGTTGTGCTGGTTTCTTCACTCTGGACTATCCTCTGCTAGCCTCTATGGCTGGATGTGTTGCATCTTACATTGTCATACTCGTTCAGTTTTATACTTTAGATCTTCATCGTTAAGTAACAACTTCATTAAATTTATCTATACTATTTCTGCACATTACCGTACACTATTTTACTAGTATAATTGTGAACAGTTATCATTCATGAACTGATAAAGTCAAGGTGTTGAACTATACATTGAATGTAATTTGCAGATAAGTTTTCACATCTCTGCTTCTGGGGCCCTATATGCCTTACTTAATACTAATATTATCAAGCAAGTATTCAGTGTGATTCAGTGTGTAGTATATAATAATTTTTTGGACAATTTACGTAACAAAGACATTGATTTTAATAAGCAGTTGTAAAAACACTTTATTTATATTTAACAAATACGATGTTGTCTCCTGTAGGTTCTTTAGTAATGCCTAATATTTTGTAAATGTTTCATTTGTTACGATAATTATAGAAGTAAAAGTTACATGATATTTACCAACATATTTCAAATAGAAAATACTGTTTAAACATAATGCACGAAGAGTATTATATAACACTTTAAATAAGTAACTTTTATTGATAGAAATTATTTTATTCTATTGATATTTTGAAGATAATTACAACTGAAAAGCTAGATAACGTCCGAAGGTTGGTTTGTGTTTTATGTGACATCATTACATTTCACCGAAGCTGCAATTATTTTGTAAAATAGTTATAATAAAACAAAATTTACCAATGGTTCATTGAGAATATAGCGATTCAAATATCACTTCAAGAATAAGTAACTTCAAATTTCTAACTACTGGTATTTGAAGCAGGGAAAACATATGTTTACAGAATTGGTTTCGAAGAAAATTGCGAGGTAAATAGCTTATATGTTTAATTGAAGCATAACTACAACTTAGTTACAACATTCTTGTGAAAAATTTCTGTTGGGTAGTATGGAATTTGAAATAAAAGATAGATTAATATTAATATTTCGTTTAATGAGATCAGTAATAAACTACCGGGTACAAATAATGGTTTTTGTATTTTTGATAATGCAAACTAGCTTCTATCTGAAATATATAAACCCAAATCTACAAGTGAATTTCACAAACGTTTGCTACCTAGTTATGTACAGGAATATAACTTATTTTTATTTAATGGAGTATTTGCTAATTTATTTCGTACATATTTTTTTTTAAGTTATAATTCCATATGTATCGCAAATGTTTCACAACTTTTGAATAAGGCAACTAGTAGAAATGACATATTTCCCCAACTGGTATGTTCTCGTCATTATACCTTATAATTTAACCGAATAAAAAAAATATGATTGAAAACAGCGATCTTTATATATGTGACACTATTTTCGTGTAATTTAGTTAATTTTTATCAGTGAAATAATTATTGCGTATTAGGAAAATTTTAAATGTTTGAAACAACACAGTAAGTCAGCACCTGATATATTTTAAGAATGAATAGAAATTTACGTTTTCTTAATTTTTTTTCGATACAAGTGGGTTATTATAATGTTATTTGAAGTGTATGTTACTGCATTTTTTGTAGTGGTATTTTCTGCAAATAAATTATTTAGGAAATTATTAATGACAATGACTACCATAAAACGTGTTTTAAGGTAGCATGTTTAAGAAGAATTTTGCTCATATTTGTTGTTAGGGGAAAAAAACAGCACCAACATTAATTCCGTTACATTTACACGAATATGTGTTCGTAAAGGCTACTACTTATGGAGATCTTCTAAATGTTTTAATGAACTTACTTGAAGGCTGAATGGTAGTAATATAATTTAAGCCTCCAGTTATTACGAAGTATTTAAGGCTTTAATTTGAAAGAGTCTTTTATTATTTTAGTTTCTGGCAGCCTATAGATAGTAGCGCAGGATACCATCACTAGAATTTCAACAAAGCGAATGTGAGTTCATCAAAGAGGTAATTCCATAATCATTACGATGCGTCACGATCACGTTATACCTTGTTATTATAATATAACAGTTTCGTAACTGTCAACGCTGTGATACAGCTATCTTCACGTGGACAACACACCGTTCAAAAATCAGGTATCAAGTAACATTATGCAACCGCCAATCCTATCCTACACCATCTCAGCCTCCTTTTCCCCAAATAATGGGCATTAATATAGAGCACGTTGGACAAATTATTTTGAATAACTGATACCACCTTAAATTTATCCACAGGTTACTGCAAATTTCCGAAACATTGTCTAGTAAACTTATTGCATAAAGCAACCATGCTTCGTGATACTAAGACTTTGAAGTTGTATGTTAAAAGTTTTATCTGATATGACATATGTGATGTATTGCTCATTAAATACCGAAACTACACATGCCTCCTCTTTCTTGGTAACCTTGCAAACGTGGTGTACAGAAACTTCGTAATTTTTGGAAACCCGCAAAGTGTTTTATCACCATATTATGATACATCACGATATATGATTGGTTTACCATATTTATTGAAAGAGAATATCTAATGGCAATCAAACGTTTTCTTAGGATTGAAAGTAGTTTAGTTAAATATGTTGTTCTCAGTTGTATAGACAATGTAAATAATGTGTATAACAAAACAGATACTTACGACTTACGTCGAGCAAAAAAGAATGAAGACTTTTGAAATCACCCGTACTTTCATATCTACGTTTGTATTATTTTGTCACACTAAATACAATAATTATTTTCGTCACATGAATTTTACACGAGTAAATATTCGCTTTTACGCGATTCGATGTTACATTATTTTTTGCATCGTAGTTTTCACACGACTAGGATCAATGTGGCAACTCTGACGTAGTTCATTGTTCGTTAAATTTGTAGGACAAATCCATCAGATTTCTCGTATTTAAAGTCAAGGAAGAGTTTTGGAGAATTTTACGTTACCAGCGAGAAGCTACATATTTTGTCCACCGTATTACACAGCTCTAAACCTAACATTTAGCCTTTCATTTCAAAACTTAGTGAGGAAGAATATGTAAACTAAGAAGATTTTACTACTAGCATAACAACTAGAACACTATAAAGTTACTGAAAACTAACGTAAATTAATTTTGTGATTGTTATTTTGCAAGAATTTGTTTGTAATTATAAACAAACTGGTAACTTTAAATTTTTACAGTCAAACAAACGTACTTTGCACAAAAAATCTGAGTTGTTTACAACACATAATGCAAATTTTTTTATTTTCCCAGGAGCAATATCCGAGAAACTAATTACCGGAAGATAATTTATGCCTGTGTTCACATGATGTGAAAGTGAATTTGACATGTTTTTGCTAGGGGTGGTTAAATTTAATTAATTTGAATTGCATACATTGCAGTCTGTGATAAAATACCCGTATAGCCGTCAATTCAAAAGTATACATCTCGACTTTTAGATAATATTTCATACTCTCATATAAAGCATCATTTATGTACGTACCAGATTTGACAAAATACGCAGTAATTACTGAGATAATTTATAAAATCATATTTTACCGCGTGTTTTAAACTTTATTATGTGTCTTCTTGTTTGTCTATTCGATACAAATTTAGCTTTCGATCTTAAACTAATTTCCTGATGTGACATAAACTTGAAACTATAAACATAGTTCAGAACTGGATGACAATGCAATATTAAGTCGCTTTATTGTCTGTCTCTTTATTTGTCTATTTTTGGCACAAAGTTTGCTTGTTTAAAATCGATTGCATTATTTCAAACACACGTGGCTTAAAAGAAGAAAATAATTACTAAAAAAATTATATGCTATGTTTTGAATTGACTTAATATTCTTCTATAATTTCCAAATGGAAATACCTGTAGGATTTAAAACGAAAAATGTGATAGTAGTAACTCATTGTAATGTAAGGAGTGTAAAGAGTAGCTGTTAGTAAAAACTCACCAAACAAAGTTTCTGTAATTTGCAGTACAATAGCTTCGTTAGCGACTTAGGAGAACAATTAATGCATCAATTATCCATTGTATACATACCAAATTTTTAATTTTAAATCAAACAAGTATTTTTATGGGACGAATTATTTTATGTTTTTAAGTCAGTTTTAAATACGTTTAATGCATAATTTTTTAAAATTTAAATAATAATAATGTACTGTGCTGTTTAGAATAAATGAGCGCTCTCGTGGAGCCTAAAATATTTCCTAGTCCCATTCGGGTAAGTTCGGCGTGTTCCACAGGCGCACTAAGTCGCAGGCGCCAAGCACAGGTCGCAGCTCGCAAAAAAAAAAAAAAAAAAAAACTCGTTGGAGGAAAAAACACACAACTCACGTAGTTGAAATTGTTGGTGTGCAGTTTACTTCGTTGCATTTATTTAACGGTATTTGCTGAACCGTAGACATACGCAATAAACGAAGTATATGTACATGACATGTGCATTGTAACCTGCTGGTCATTGAACTAGTGATTCATTTCTTACTCTTTCTAGAGATAATTTACAGGTTACAGGTTGAAGAGCAGTGTTACTGAAAGGGAACGTGAGTTGTTTTTGGGTCCTGAGCACGTCTCGAAACGTAGCGAAAGTTAAAATAAAGTGGCATACCACTTAAACTTTTAAAAATGTGTAATGTTATTATATATCATCTACCATTAAATTATATATTTATGTTCTGCAAATTGGCAATTTTGTATTGAAAGTTTGTGCTTATACATACAAGAGATATGTTTGAAAGTGGTATTCGAGGACAACCCCAAAAATAGAATCCTGACTATCTCATTGTCGAAAGAATCTTTGCAATCTCCGTATCAGCACATTTTTCGTTAGAAATACGACTCAATTATACGACTACGAAATCAGAAAAAAAACTAAAATACATTTGTAAGGTTTATATTTAACGCCCTGTTCTGTAAATGCTGAATTGTTAAAACGGTTAGATATCATAGACATATGGCGTGACAATGTTTTATTAGATGTCATCAGTTTAATGTATAGTATCCAATAAAGAGCATCCTTCTCTGACTTTACGTAGTGCAGTAAAAATATGACTCTGCTTACATTATTAGAACTAATTGGAGACCTAAAAAGTACGCAATTTCAGTAAACTACACTTTTTACTGCATAGTTGTTATGTGCTGTAGCCTAAATTGGTCTTTAAGTACTACGATAAAAAAAAGGGGGGGGGGTAATAATATTGGTTATTCCTATTCCGCTTAGGGATTGTTTAAGTTTTCTTACTTTGTTAGGTGTTATGTTATAAGCAGCGGAAGTTAAAAAAAAACTTTTGCAGCTTACATTGGCCTGTAATAAATTCGTAACACTAGGTTTGTCTCCATAGTATGTTTCACGGTCGGTATTCTTGAACATTTGTTTCGGTCCAGCGAAATATCATTCCAGTGTTGTGTGTGAATCCACGTAGTGTAGTGGAACCATCGCAAATAATTTAATATCACAGACTGCAAGAACATTTTAATTTAGAATTTATTTCGCACATGCATGCTGTGAACATTCCTAAAAGCGACAGAGAAGTTTTTTTGTCCCTTGTTTCTGGCCCACGGCTATGCAGCCCCTCGGCCAAGAGTGCATCTATATTATTAGTTAACAGGTATTAATGTGACATAATTAAGAATCTTTTCATGTGGCGATGGTGTAGAGAGAATTATTTCAGACCATTTGGACGAACACCAATTCACACCCAGCTCGACCTGGGAAGACGTAGAAGTAAAATGAGGGAATGCCCACTGAAAGTGTTATAGGAAAACGACGTAAGGACACGACGCAGAATGAGTAACTCAGATTAACAGACAATTGGAACTGAAATTGAAATACTCGTTAGTGTTGCTCTTATCACTTCCTTGTACTCACGCCTCAAAGAACGTAATGCAGCTCTGATCAGGCAGAGCTCTTAATAGAGAAGTGCGAACGATTCCTGCTTGGCGTTAGTATTTTGAAATATAATTTTAACAGAAGCAATACATTATGAAACTTAAATACTTATTGCATAATTTGTTACCCCATCTGAAAAAAACTGCTTTGTTGGATATTAATGTCACAAGTTGATCTCTTCCTTTAGTTACAATAAATTTACGAACATACTAACACTTAACTGACATATGCAGCATAAAATATTGTTTTGAACTTATAATATCTCATGTGAACTTCAGGAGTGGACCACATAAAGAGCTTCATGAGCGCCATTATTGCTTTACTAAGAGAATGCATTGCTTGGTAAAGGTTACGTAATTGATAAACCACGTACATGTTATAACTGAAAATGTCAAATGATGAACAATTGAGCTGCTGCTTGTTTTAGAATCAGTTGAATAATTTTTTGGTTGAAATTTTTGCCACGAAATCCTACATACGAAAAAAAAAAAAAGGAAGAAGTCTATTTAAGTAAGCAGCAAACTCTATCAAATTCTTAAACGATGTAAGTATGTTTGTGAAGAGCAATCTCAAATAATACTAATGTTACGTATATAAAGACGTTATTAATTTTCTGGGTGATTTACACCACATGTTTCTTATTTACGTACTTAGATTACGAGGTATAAGACATTAAAGTATTTAGTTTGTAGTTATTCCGTCGAAATAGCAAAACTGATTTACTTTGTTGAATTTCGTATTTATGAACACTACAATATTAATACGCCACTATGCATTAGTTTTACATGTTTATGCTTTATAACACTCTGATTGCATGTAGTTATTAAGTATAGAGTGAAATACCTCATTCATATTTTATTTCGAAATTTATATTTGAAGCCGAAGTTTACAGTAAGAAAAATGAAAAACGAATATTCTTCCCAGCTTCATTATAATATTTATAACACTGCCAGTGTCAATGGCCTATCCTGGAAATAATTATAAGATCTAATTTCTATTGGATCCGAAAATACATTTTAGACTCACTGAATACAAAGTTTAACACAAAATGTATTCATTATAATAGTCACAGAAATAGTGTTCTTTTTTCAATGTTGGCAATTTGCAGAGCAACAGAAACTCTTCTTGATCGCCTGTCATTTGCCATTCACATTTGGGTTACAGTTCACAAAACCATTCTGCTGACTGTACCTACCATTAGATTCCAGCATTAACCTTGAAAAGACCTTCACAGTATTACAGTTGGATTTTGGCTGCAGCGCATTGCCCTCGAGACAAATGTGACTGACTACACTAGTATTATAGTTTCTTAACCGCCGTAGAAATGTTTGCAGACAAAACATAGCTAAATGTTACTAAACAGTGATTCTTAAATAGTTTATCAAGCACTCTGCGATTCATACTACATATAAATTCTTATGTCAATGTAAATAAAAAGTAGTTTAAACATCAACATCCTAGGGTGAAAAAATTATTAAATGAAATACATTCTTAAAAATTAATATATTTGGTTGTTGTAAAATATGTTTATAACAAATGAACATTGACTCTAGTCGTAAATAAACCCTTCAATAATAGGAAACTTTGTTTTAAGTCCTGTTACTTGTGACGACCCAAAAATGTTAATTATATCTAGCAGTGAGAGTAATAAAAATCAAATATCGTAACAAATATTTTAATTTAGTCGTCGATACTTTATGTTGGGCGTCGTACAAATCAGCGCCACTTTGTATGTTGCATAGAGATAGGTGAATTAACACTAACTTTTTTATTTGTTAATGATTTTGTTGATAGTTTAGGCAGAGATATAAGTGAAGTATAGAAATCCACGTTGGGACTTGCTGGTGTAATTGCGTCCTTCTCGACAAGAATTTAAATAGAAGGGGAGTGGATAGTTTGTTGTCTTTAAAATTATGGCTAGAAAATTAGTAGTAGCACTAAGTTAATAAAGTAATTATAACATTGCTGGTACTAAACATTGTAGTTGTCCATTAGGTAGAGATACCGGAGAAGGTTTCAGGGTAGATTCGTAAAATTTAGGAGAATATTAGAAGGTACATTCATTCCTGCTAAATTACAGGACGAGCACTGAAGTTTTTAACATTGCCAAGAGGTAGAGTTATAACGTTATCAAAGACGGACTGAAAGTAATCGCAAAAAAGCAATGACTTGATAGTTTCGCAGGCATGTGAAATTAATTAGACAAATATTTTAGCACATAAAGCATTACTCCAAATATTAATTGTATTATAATCCATAAAAAGTGTTTAAGGCGTGCAACTTATACAAATATCTCACCGTCAGAGTCTGAACGGAAGTATGCGATGCGACCATTTGTTTGTTTTAAATGTCCTATTGTATAAAACATGTTAACAATGTATCTTTTTTAAATGCGCTTTGACTTGGTATTAATACAATTACATAGAAGACAATTCACAATAAAGTAAGCGCTTAGGTTGCCACAGAGATGTCCCAGGGTGCTATACTCGTTTATTTCCTTGATACTAAAAGTAACTAAGTCGTTCTATGGAATCTTCACACCCTAAACTCCCAAACGAAAGATTAAGTCTTTTGGTTGTTCCAAGTCAATTTCTGACGCGTGAAAAGTAGTCTTAGGTTTGTCGCTGCCACTAACAGCGACTTAGCCTGGGCCTTATTTTTAGTCACAGCAATGTTGATGTGCGGTAATTACAGACACTTTAAGGGTTTGTCCCCGAGTTTTTTTTTTTTCAGACTGGTGCCAATAACTCAAATATTTTTTAACCAAAAGTTTTGAAAAAAATTGAGTCAATGTGCAATCACATGATTCACAATACTGTGGACGTGTTTTTTAAAATAATGTATCATTCACCATAAAAAAAAATTATTTCCTTCATATTTGCTTATTTTCACGACGAAAAACTTGGTACTTTGGGTAATGAAATCTAAAACACCGTTCAGTATAATTCTACAAAAAAATTCAGCTACAAATTATAAAATATAAGTGTCAAAACTATGCAGCGAAATTTTGATATGAGTATTAGGTAGCAATAAAAATAATATTTTCGAAATCACTGCAAAACTCCGTAACAAGGCCTTAACGTAAGAGGGTAATTGTATTAATTACACACTTTACGTGATATTAAGACTGATTTCCCCGAGCAACTAACAATTGCACCGCATATCACCGAAGTTATTCATGAAACATAACTTAAAAAATAAAATATTTGTTTCTTGGGCTCTTAGAGGTCAATAATACGTCTCGGTAGAACTGTAGAATGAAACTCCTGTATAATTTATTTCTCACTGGTCGTAGCTGCTTTTCGGACCGTCTGTCTTGAAAATTTAGAAACTAAGTTTTCTTCTCAGTAATTTAGTTATCGTATTAAACAAAAAAACATGCATTAGACTACTATTTTCAGGTGCTTAACGTAATCATTTTTCTGGTGTGAACATCTCAATATCTCTACTGGTTATAATAAGTATCATTGGCTGATATAAAACTAATTTTACACCTTTTTGTCCGTTTAGGTGTCAAATTTCGAAAAATCTTAGTTTCACATCTTAAAAATTTAGTAGTAACCAAGTGAAGAGAAAATCATGACGATAGCCCGTTCAGTCAAATCATAATCGATCATTCATTTAAAAAACACATATCACCCCTGTACGGTACTGAGAGTTCGAATGTTTAAAATTCTTAAAAATGATATTGCTGCCATAATCATCATCCTGGAGAAAAAATAAACTGAATATCTTGATGGGTTCGATATATATACGATTTATCTAAAACACATTCGAGGTCTTTTCACCTCCAAAGAGACAAATTCGAAAAAACCATTGAATCACATTTTGTACTACTTTACTGATGTCTCTTGATCGTGAAAAACACGGCAATAGCCCGTTGGATTCAAGATATATCTACGATTATTTGAAAACACATTTAATGACTTTTCACCCATTTTCACATCATTAAGTGGGGAATTCGAAAATTTTTGAAATTACTTATCAGGTATTTGAGTTATCTTAAGTCTTAAACAAAAACCACGTAACTATATAAAAAACGAATGTGAACGATATATATATATATATATATATATATATATATATATACCGATTTTGAATCGAAAACACATTTTACCCTTGTTTACCTCTTTGTGGCCGAATTCGGAAAATATGTCTGAGTAGTATTTTAAATATTTACGTAAGCAACAATCTATAAAGCAAAGAGCACTTCGATATCTCGGTTGGTTTGATAGATATAGAGGAATAATCGAAAACACATTTCACTTATTATCACCCCCTTAATTATCACATTTCGAAACGTCTTGGAGTCATGTCTTAGTCATTTGTATACGTAACCAACAGAAGTAAAATTCACGACGATAGCCAATTGTGTTTCAGCTATACAGACGATTCATAAAAAAACATATTTTTTATATTATTACAGCTTGGAGGTCTAATTTAAAAAAAAAATCCTAGAACTAATTGTTGGGTATTTACGTTAGAAACATTTTGAAGTTAAAAGCAACTCTATATTCCGAAGGATACGATATATATCGATAGTTAGCCGGAAACACATTTAAGATATTTTCACCCCTTTAAATGCTGAATATCGAAAAATCCTACAATTCACTAATATGAATTTCTATGTGTGTCCTTTTAAAGTAAAAATCTGGATTACAGGCCGTCGGGTTCGAGCTCTATCTACGTTTGTTCGGAAATACATTTCACCCCTTTTCACTCCTTAGAAGACGAATTTCGAAAATCCTTTCTTAGAGCTCGCTTACAACAGGAGGGAATATCACACAAAATTTTTCACGATTCTAGGTCCAGTTGTTTGGGCCACAGATTGATATGTCAGTCAGTTAGTGTTCTCTTTTATACACAGAGATAATGTTATGGATACAAGTGTGCTGATGCGCTTATTTGTATCATCTATGGCGCGTGAAGTAGCATTTGACAGGGTGCGACAGTGAATGTTCCGACGTATGCACGTGTATGACAAAGTTAAATGATGTCACTTGAAACATTACCATGAGTTTAAGAATTTATGACAAATTCCTGATGATCACCGTCAATGTACGAAATTAAATCTTCTTACTACACCATGCACATGCGCATGTAGTATCATTCACTGGAGCATCCTGTCGAATACTTCGACATCAGCCATAGACGAATCAAATGTGGTCATCACCTGATTATTATACATAGCCTCGTTCAATTGTCTAGCAACATTACTGTTAATACGTGTTATCTAGCAACATATTGTAATAAACTTTCAATAACAACTTAAAAACTAACGAGTTCTGAACCTATGTTTGTATGGATTTTTTTTTCTCGCTTTGGTGTACGGGACTTACATTTCAAGTTTGTAAAAGTATTTCTGAAACAGTACTACACTTATTTTTCGACAAATGGAAATTCTTAACTTATCATCACATAAATAAATTTTTAAGAACTATGATAAAAATATAATCTTTATTGAATCGCATAGCCATGATGCACATTTTTACTGAGCCTAAGGTTCTCAAAGCCTTAAACGACGGCTACGCATTAGCAGTTAAAACCAAACTTAATGAGATAATCATTGTATTCCTAAGCACGTGATTGCTTCCATGTATAATTTCGATGACATTATGAAGCAGTATTTTGATGCAGAGTTAGACAAAAAACACACCCACATTCTGAAATTGTAGTAATATTATGTTCGCGAGAGATGATTTTTCAACATATGTTATTAGACTATTAATTTCTCACTTTAACAATGTCGTTATGGATATCTTAAATAAGATAAAAGTGTGTATAAATGGTTGACATTTGGTTTCTTACAAAGTATTTAACAGTCGTAATAATATCTCATACACGTCATAAACGCATATTAATAGTTTATTTACAGTTCCGAACCGTTATCAATTTTAATTTCGGAACATGTAAAATATACAGTTTCCAGGAACATTAAGACTAACATATATTAGTTTGTGAAATTACGTTGTGAAACATTCAAAGTAATTACAACCTACAGTCAGGTATTTCTATTTCATTCTAAGAATACTAATGAAGCAATAATTTTGCTGGTAAACTATTTGAAATTTCGTTACAAACTCATTATTAGTTCACTTTGTTTCCCGGTAAAGTCTCTTGTTTACAATAACAGTTTTTTTATATGAAATGTTTGCATAGAACCACCTTTAAGTCTTAGATCGAAAAGATCTTTTAAAAATACTTGATGATACATTGCATGAAACATATAATACAAATCATATTCGTTGGTACATGTTTGTATTTTAAGCACATCACCCTCAAAGTGCACATATTTTACAGTGTCTTAAAAACGTAAAATGTTCGAGTCCGACTAGCATAGAATTTGGAACTGAAGATATTAAAAAATTATTTTTAGTACAAGCTATACTTATATTAATGTGTATGAGAAATTTTGATACTACATTACGTTTACGTGTCCTTTATTTAAACAATGACATTTTTGGGTGTTAAACATTTTGTGGTAAAATACAAGTAGGCTATAAAGATGACAGTAAACACTTTCAACACATATTTTTGTTTTGTGCGAATGAGAACTATGTATTTCGGAAATAAATTTCCTGTTAATAAATGAGTAACATACACGACACAAAGTCATAGACTTAGAATTGCAAACACAAACAAGATCAGGACACAAAAATATGTTTTCACTGGAATGGTTGTTAAACACGACTAAGCCCAAGTCAAGAAACACATTATGTTTTTTAGGTTAGAGTTACGAGATGTGTCTCCCTATGTTGCCATGGAGCATTGCTACTCTTTGGTTTACTTAAAAAAATATCCCTGTGAATAACATTTTGTCAGATTATAACAGTTATATATGTGTATTTATGTGTGTCCGCCTGTCTCTCTCTCTCTCCCCCGTTATCTCTCTGAGGTTGAGTGTATAAATTAGTTAAGCTATTTCAAGAATTCTAAGGAGAAAAACTGAACTAGAACCACAACGTAAGAAGCAACACATCCAGACATGGAAGCTAGAAGAGGATAGTCCAGAGTGATGAAATCAGCACAACTGAATGTCAGCTCTCTACTGGAGATGTAGTCACTGAACTCTCTGAGTTTCTCAGCTGTAGCTCCGTCTCTTGTTCTCTGTAGCAACAACTTGTGTATGATGACCTTGGTTGTCCTCGCCTCCTTGCTAGTGGCACTGCTCGATGCTACAAGAACTACAGCTTGAGAGGTGTAGATTCCCGACATTAACACTAAACCAAAAAACTCTACAATCTCATTTTGATTGCCTGCATGTTGGAACAAAACTAGGAGGCTATAGAAAATACTGATGGTAACACTTATAAATGATAACAGTATTATCAATAGCGTTTCGTACCCATATGTGACGTTAATATTCTGAATGATATCGCAGATTTTATCATAGACCAATGCTAGAGAAGCTATGTTACAATCATCATTACTGGAATGTCTAGTCTCTTGTAAGACAGCTGCGCAGTTTTCCAAAGAGCCTACATGTGTTCTTGTGAACAGTGGCTCATCCGCAATATTAGACCACATACTTTTTCGAACCATATCAACTAGTCGTGAATTAAAAATTTTTATTCTTTGTCTTACCATAAGCACCCAGGTTGTGTAGGTAATTGTCATTGTTAATACTACGAACCCTGCAAGAAAATCGGAAACGATTGTATCGTAGTACAAAACAGAACTGTGGTTTAAATAATCATAAATATTATCCATAAACAAAATGCCTGAATAGATAGGAAATATTAGCATGACACAACGTAATTTCTTCCGCCAATCTTGGTAAGTATCTTGTGGCTGGTTCATAAGTACTTTATCAACCTCAAGTAAACCTTGTATTATATTTCGATGTGTTGCAATATTCGTACGCATTCCTAACAGACCAGCCAAGGAAGTTGTAAATAAAACGGTATGAATTATACAGTCACATACAGCTATTGTAACTCCTACAGTATTAGTATCAACAGTCTTATAATAGTATAACCAACCTAATGAAATTATTATTATTATTATGAATCCACAACGAATAGTGGAAAGTTTGCGGTGCTTTGTTGACAGTGTCGATTTTCCATTTACTCGTGATGTCATAACTTCACGTGTTTGAAGACCAATAATTCTTTACAAATGCAGAAGTGGCTGGAAAGATGCTAGGAAATCGTCTGCAGACATCGTTTGCGTTGGCATCTGCAAAAATAAAACAAGTTTGGTCATGCCCAAATTATTACTCTCGATTACGTTGTAAAGCATGGCGTTTCGTAAGTGTGTAAAAAATTTCGTTCCCTTTCCAACTACTGAGTACCCCGTACTTTTGACTTAAATCTTTTACTAGACGAATATTCTAAACATATGCTTGCTGCACAAAGCCTCGTTTGGTAGAGACAAATTTGTTATACCTTTGTCTGTTTGCAAAAACAGTTTCGAATGCATTATTTCGAGATGTGATTGTTTAGAAATTCCAATTACAAACATGTGTTATGTAATTTTTAATGTTTGGAGCTCAGAGCAGGTAACTGAGAAAATTTTAGCGAAAACAGTTTTCAGTAAGTCGGTACTGAATTATAAATTAACACATTTAGAAGCGCATCAGTTAACCGTAAAAAATAAAAACCAAATTGCATAGGCGATAGTGGAAAGTGCAAAAAAAAATCACTCTCATTTTAGAAAATGGATAGTGTTTGGAAAGCGCACAAGTGTAAATGGAATTGAATCGGTAATTTGTAAAAAGGAACAAGTCCAATTTTTGAGAAAATTCAGGTTATACAAGATTTCGACTCTCCAGAGTATTCTCTTGGCTGTCAGCAACAAAAGAAACCATGTCCTATACAAGAAAATCGTTGAACGGACTAGCCCATGAATGTGCTAATAGCGCATTATATTGTTTACGACGACTGTAGTAGATGTGGTTTATTAGTTTTTCGCTAGCGTATACTAATGTTCCAATAATAACACCAAATACATTATGCTTTCTCTGATAGTGCAAAACATAACATTGATTTATGGGTATAAAGTACTGGGTGGTGTTGTTTTTGCAAAATATGTTTCCATGTATCGTATTATTAGATTTTCACTAGAATATACCAACATTGCACTGATATCTACTCAATACATTATGTTTTTCGTGCCTTTGTTAGAAAGAACACTACTTATTTTTTAAAAGGTACGAAATCCAATAACATTATTAAATTATAAAAATTAAAGATATAAGCGTGCCATTGTCAGTTATGTCTCATATTATTTCACAAACATTATTCTATCAAGTTATTCATTATTGAAAACCAGTTTCACTCCCAGATCCACTACAGTAACTTTTTGCTGTTTCCCAGCAATCTACTCACTTGGACTTGGTCCCTTTTGCAAATCCCTGATTCATTTCAACCAAGGCCACTAAAAAAATTCGCAATAGCGAAGCTCTGTCGATTTTGCGCAAGGTTTGGGGTTATTCGCGAGAAATGCCTTTCGGAGCGAATAAACGAAATTTTCGGGAATATATGCGCGAATTCGCAAATCTAGTCAAACTAATGGACGGACGTACTAACTTAAGTAAACTGTGCAACAGTGATGTTTACGAACGAGTTAAGTAAAAATTAATAAAATTAACGAGTTGTATGTTGAAATGCAGAAATGCAGGGACTGACTTTTACACTGTAAAAAGAAGGGGCTTAATTGTACAGACATTATTACATTTATGAGCAAGTTTTGTAATTTGAGAGTTTCATGGGAAAGAAGAGACACTGTAAAACAATAACGTTCAACAAACACGTGGCATCATCGGCAGTAACAAATGCAGAAGATATACAGCAACAAACTTCAGTGACATCATATTTTAAATAACATCGAAAACACAAAAATTACTGCAGAATATCTTGGAAGACGTGTTATGGTAACTTTTTCAACAGCAAACATACGACTTCAGAAACTGAACAACAGACACATTGTTGGTTTGTTATTAATGCCCATTTCGCATTAACGTTTAGTATTGATTAGGAGAGTTAGGAAGTAAAAGCACGATACTGGATAAAACACCGAAATGAAAGCACCACTTTTCTTGTTTCCAAGCACTGCTTTTTGCACTTTCAAAACGACAACATGTTCCAGTAAAAAAAAAATTAAATAAGCATCCGTATGCGTAACAATGCCGTAACCTGAAGGTAGATATGAAATGAGACTTGACAAAGGAGAAGTGACGGAATACGAAAGGCTTAGGTAAGGGTGATTAAATGTTATTTTCACATGTTTATCACATGCAATAAATAGAAAAATAGATATTTTCCCCTCTAAGAATCAAAGTTGAACACCGTTAGAGCAGGCGAGGGGTGTAACCACTAAACCTTAGCGGATTCTCCACTCCAAATCACAGTTTTGCTCTAGAATATTTTATTGAGTCCAGCTAATTTCGTAATACCTTTAGATAACCTAAGAACAACTTTCGACAATTTACGATCAAAATTGGAATTGCTTAACTGAATCATTTAATTATTAGTGAAGTAGTCCTTAAGGTCTCCGCCTACCCGCGCGTGAGAGGCTCAGAAGCGACGGAGCAGTAAGGTCGACCGTGGAGCGCGCATCAAATGCCGCGTCGCCTCAACGAGCCAAGCGCTGAACTAGCGTGCAAGCTTCCCACCTAACGGTTTTTACTATGGGACACTAAGCGGTGACCATATAATTTTATTAGTGGAAAGTCTGCAACTAAGTTCAGTGCAGGTCGCAATCTGAGTTTCACATACATCAGGTTAGTACATTTTGAAGTACGTCAGTCTGAAAAGGCCGTTTTTAGACATGTAGGAGGGCTTAGAAACAGTGTTTTTCATGGGCGTGACGCAATGAGGTTCCGACCTTGTCTGAAGATTGTTTTCTTTCCGTGCGTTGGCACAGTGAGCATACATATAATATTTTCTTAGAAAAAACCTGTTTACGAACACACTGCATATCATTTGAAGCGTGGGATAGGCGGCCGCCTTAAGTCCAAACTATGTTATGATCAGCACATTACCAGTAGATACACAGTAAAAAAAAATTGTACATTTACAAGGAAAATCATGTAACGTAATATCAAAACGTTATCAGTCAGATGATAAAAGTAAGATGCCAGAAACCTTTAAAAGTGGTTACATATATCGTAAACAACTTTGGGAACTAGTAAAATTATGCTAATGAGCATATTTTTCGAATTGAAACTAAATAAATCTAGGCGACCTTTCACATTTTACAAAACATTTCGTACTTTCACAATTTTTTTTTTTGGAAACTAGCTTCCAAAAAAAAATGTTCGTAACACTACAAGCAATAATTGTAAAATGAACCAGATATTAGCTGTAAATATACAAAATATGTTTGTAGATTTACAGAAATTTTTGTAAATATGCAAAGAAATTTGTAAATGTGCAATATTTTTGTAAATTTTACAAAATATTTTCGTAGTGTTACAAAAAAAAATTTGGAAACCGGCTTCCAGAAAACCTTTTTGGAAAAGTACAAAAAATTTGTTTACTGTGTGGTGTTTCCATTAATTACAACCTCTCTGCCTTCTGCTGCGCTAGACAATACCAACGATCGGTTTTTTTATACGTGGGTCTGCCGTTTCTCATTCCCTTTCATTCCAACTTCGCTCCACGTTTACCTAATATTAACTCTCTAGCGATAAAAACCTTGTTGGCATAGCCACATTTCCCTATTTACACTGTTTATAAGATATTATTTAAAAAAAAAATTAAAGGGAGCAGTTCTCATATATTTTCAGCATAGAATTGCATAAAATTGTTTTCTTCTGTAACCTTATTTATTTAAAGTAAAAAAAAAAAAACTATAATTTTTTCTAGTTATCGACGTAAAGAAATATATTTTATTCGATAACTAGCTAAATACGTGCATCTGTTTTGTTTAATCATATTAGGTATCCACATAAAACAATTTTCAACAAATATATGTAGCCGATATCTGCTTTCTTTAAGAATTTACAAAATTATCACAAAAAAAATTTTAAACAGGAACCCCTGGCATTAGAGCTGTTCAAATGTAAAATTCATTGTTCTATTGTTCTACGAAACACCAGTTTTGTAGACTTTACTAATACTAATGACTACAACTTCGTCTTATGGCGTGAATTTAGCATGCATTGAATAAACATAACGGCCGGGCAAAAGTCAAATATGGCATGTTAAAGCAGCATAAATCCAACATAACGAATAAACTCATTGAAATCAAATATTTGGAACTGGAATAAGACGTCCCGTACTAAGCAATAAATACGGAATCAACGATTTTATACTTTCTAGTAAACTTCTGAAAATAGGACATTTTATTGTAAATTAGTGACATCTTTGGTACACTAAAACGCAAATACCATTTTACGTTGATCGAGTATACGGTTTTCAATAAACAGCAGAATTCCTCCTGCTTACAAGTATAACTATGAGAACTGTCAGCTTGCTGTGAGGTTTGTCGGCGGTAACAAGTAAACAACTCGTTCTACGACGGGACAAACTGATTTTCTCACAGCAATGCGTTTATTTAAATTGCCTCAACCTGAAAATCAACAGTTTAACGACTTTATTCTACGAAAAACTTGTAAAATACTGCCACAGCTATGTTCGACGTATAAACTTAAAGACGCGATTTAAAACTAAAGTTTTGGTGATAGGCTATTATGATAATTAATTCAATTTTCCCTTCAGTTCTAAAAAACACGCTTTTTGGATAATGCCCGTCTTTTACTGTTTATGTTGCGTTTGAAAAGTTACTTAACCAATGCAATGGCAAACTTACCACTTCGTTTCTAAGAATTGTATCTTAACACGTCTGCAGTGTACAAATGACCTTTCGAGACTAATCATAGGTTTCGTAATTTACCTTTCGTATTTTCGCGTCTCGCCTAGGCACTCACCGAAATTATCCCATCGAAATGTCAATATACGTGTTGTCTGGGCTGGATATTATCGTGTTTGCGTTCATCTTATCGTTACTCGTAGTGCGTACGAACGTCTGAACTCGCCGGGTAGTTGAAAAAGTAATGAGATTTCGCCAGACAAGAATTATCATGTTGTTTCGTGACCCAATCAGGTTGTCTACTGATTTAAATTTCACTTATTTATCATGCAAACATTGTCCTAAATAAATTTAATGTGTTTTACTTATATTACATATAATATATTGCATATATTGTTAAATTTGCAGCAGTATGGGCATTTTATATGTCACTGCAACGTCTACCAAAAATTAACTAAATTTTAATGGCACGTGACATGCAAAATTATGACATTTACAAATATAAAGTTTTACTGGTAGAAAATTTGTATGATAGTTATATTAAGAAAACTAAGACTTTGGATATTGTATTAAACAATTACAGCACTGATTTGAGTCAAATTCAGTACTTTTAAAATGTTAACTGTTTGTTTGTAATGACGAATGCAACTTCGCCAAAGTTACAGTCATAAAACTCTTTTGGGTTAATTTTCAGTAATATTGGTTAGAGTTTGCTCATTGCTTTGATAGTACTTTCTTTCCTTTGTATAACCTTCATCATGTAATGTAATTTATACATTCAATACAAGTGGTATGAAATGTAAGACAATATGTTCGGTTAAAAGTTATTGTAATTGATGTAACTACATTGAAATCACATTTCACAGTACTTTGAAGGCAACTTGAAATGTTATACTCATATTTAATATATTTTATACCGAACATCTACTAAATGTGGAACTATTTTGTACGGTTTTAATAGACGGACATTTTAAAGAAGAATTACCTAAAACTGAAGTACTTAATTATGAGACTTAACTGTAATAGTTTTTTGCTAGTCACACATATTACCCAGGATTTTTATTGACTTCTTAAAATCGAGAAATTGTATAGCCTTGACCCACGACTATTGAGAAAGCTGAACTATAACAGTAACGCGAACATGCATTGCGAAATATAGACAAAGACGAACAACAAGGGGGTCGAACAAAATACATTGGTAGACAGGCGAGTGTCCAGACCTGTATTGCTACGATCGTGGGCTGAACATACCACAAATGTTTCAAAGCCTTTTAACGTAGGTAACTTAAAGAATAATTACACGTTACACCTGAATGCTAACGTACCATTAACAATGATCGTACCAGCTGGCCTTTCTAAGCTTAAAACTAATATAAATACTGCCTGAATACATTATCCATTGCAGTTACAAAGCCATCCATTGGTAGAGATTTTTAAGTACAGTAACTAGTCCCGTTAAACCAACAACCGATAGCTCTCATACAATCCACAATGTCTTTAGCCAAACCACATGGAAGAGGGAAACATTGCAATTATTTTTTTAAAACATCTAAACTTCAATATAATTGCAATAGAACGTAATGAGAATGGCAGTACAAAACCAGTCGTATACATAACGAACATTAAGATTAACATTCAAGTTTAGAAAGACATTAATTTGTTCACAGAATAATGTTAATAAAATATTTTTATTTAGTCATGTTTAATTTTTATAGCTTTACAACAGAAAAATGTGTTCTATGCTGTCGCCTTATAGACTCTGTATACAAAATCATTGACGTTTTAACATTACAGCTTATGTTGTAACGCTTATGTGGATAAGGAGACCTATTTTTCTATAGTCAATTTCTGTTTACAGAGCTTTCGTTATTATAAATGTGACTGTATTTTTTTTTAAACTAAAATTAGAAACCTGAAGTGACAGTTTTTTAGTAAAATTAAAATCGCTTCGTTTTCCTCTCCATCTAGGATAACAATTTTTTTTTTTTACATTTTCTCAGCAACATTTACCTTAAAATTGCTAGGACTGCATTAGTTATTATCAGTGAACTGATACTGTCCCTAGCGTTTCGTTTACTTAACAACATTACATATGCTGCTCATACTTATCACAGTAGTATTTAAATATCATCACTACACTGGTGAAGCAAGGCGTTATTTCACGAAACAAATAAGCCAATCAGCCGGTCAACTGGCAGTGTCAAGACGTGACGCTGTGACTGTAAAAACTACACTAATGGTGATCGAGGATTGGTCAACATGTAATCTGTGTTCTAACAGCTTTACCCACAAAACATATATTGCACTCTCGCCCTCGTCTGGAAACTAAGCACTGTGCATACATAGCAGACGACAATATCAAAGTAATAGTTTTAACTTGCATCTGTTTAATTATGATAAATAAATATTTACTTTCATGTGCATGTTCTTCTGTCTCTCGTACACATGTCATAAAAGTAGTTTTAAATGATTTGTCAACATTGTGTAGTTATGTCCTCATATTCACCCTTCTCCAACTCTCACCTATCCGAAGATAATATACTCATGTGCGCCCTCACAGAACAATGTTACAGAGCAGCATGGAGCTCTTACCTCTCTGAGTATTGCAAGGGATTATTTTAGCCTACGTTCCGAAGGAAAAAGTAGGGTTATGAGACCACCTTCCTGTCTGTATGTGTGTCTGTGTCCGTCGTGTGTGTGTCCTCCCTTAAAAACTTTTGAGCCAGTGGACCGAATTCCGTAAAACTCTGCACACATATAATACTTCGTAATCTGAATTGACTTTTATATATTACGTTTAGGCCCTATTAATATTTTCAAAATAGTGGTCATTTATACATTTTTAACTTTATATTAGGTTGAAAATATCTTGCGATGGGACAGAATGACAAACTGTACTATTGTGGACATACGCCAGTGCGATATATGTTTACAATTGTACAGTTTGTCATTGTATCATATATGTTAGGAAATATGTTTCAAATTTCATCAAACTTGGTACACATATACTATGTACAAAGGTGACTTTACTATTATATAATTCGTTTATTATATGTTCATAATTTCAAAATGGTGGACATTTTTATATTTTTTTTTGTACAGTGTTACATGTCTTAGCAAACATCTTTCCGAATATCACCAAATTTGGTACACATATACTACATACAAAGCTGACTTTACTGTTGTGTATTTTGTTCATACAGTAATCATATTTTCAAAATGACGGCCATTTTATACTTTTAGCCTAGTATAACATATCTTAGAAAATATATTCAGGAATTTAATCAAACTTGTTTTCGTACTACATACAAAGCTGACTTGACTTTTACACATCTCGTTCATACTTTGTAATATTTTGAAAACGGTGGCTATTTTCTGTCTATATATGAAAGAAAGACAGCTCAGAAAATGCTTTTGTTAGTTTCATTAACCTGTATGCTCTCATATTACTTAGCAAGCTGAATGATCTTTAGTATATTTCATGTAACACATGTCTAAATCAGTATGGGCATCCCATTAAGAAACTAAACAGTAATCACAAAATGTTATGCAGCTTGAACGCGTAACAGGCACACACTTTTTAAAAGGATGAAGTTCGATGGACAGGTGACAACTTTTTGCTGAAGGTAATGAAAAAGTAGTGCACATATACTATAAGTACATAGTCTACGTTGTAGTTATTTTGAAAAATAACTGAACGGTTTACGTATCTTTTGATAGTGAAAATATTTTACAAATAATTACCGTTTTATACAGCTAATCGGAGATAGTAAAAATTGACCTTCGTACTGTCAAACTACTTGTAACATTCAAATGTAGCTATCTGTGAGCCGAACTGTATCCCGTTACAATACCTTATAAGAAAAATAGAAAGGATCTTGGAAAATGCGATAGACTGGAATGTAAAAATGAATGGTCTTATTGTAAAATATTGTAAGTTATTTCAATATTTATAATATACTTATTTTTCGATACATGAAATTATGTCAACGTGTATCGTTCACAAGTACTTTACTCATAATCTCCAAATTACAATTGAGTAAATTACAACTAAACCAGAACTTTCATTGAATTACGTAGCGGTAATATCAGAGCCTAAGATCATGTTACACACAGTAGTAGATGAAACAAATCGTATTGAGATCAAAATTAGGTTCTTAACTACGTGATTGCATCTGTATATGCATACTATTACATAATAAAACAGTGTTTCTAAGTAAAAAATTACAAAAACGCATCCAAATTCCGAAATCGTAGTAATAGATTTGCGAGAGATGAGTTATTCAACATGAGGTATTTGACTTATTATTAATTTATCTGTCTGTTTAAATTGTTTAATTCAGAAAAAAAACTTCTTTGTAAATAGTTGAAACTTTCTTTCTTATTATACATTTAACGTTCACAACATTATCACACACATCTCATAAATAAATATTGGTAATTTGTTCACAGTAAAGAAGTACAGTTTTAAAACTTTATCAATTTTTTATTTCGAAACATTTAAGATGAACAGTTTTCAGGAACATGAAGACTAACATCTACATGTTTGTAAAATCATACTGTATAACATTAACAATGAAAATATTTTAGAGTCAAGTATTTCTATTTAATAGTACGCAAAACAAAATAAAAAATTAAGTTGAATAACTATTTACAATTTATTTAAAAACTCATAAATCGTTCATTTCATTTTCCAGTAAAGTTCCTTGTTTACAATAATCAGAGTTTTCTAAAATATATAATACTTGCGTAAAACCACACTTAAGCGTACCTATACTTTCTCAGAAACGGAATCAATCCAGGTGCAAGTGAAGTGTTGAACACAGAACATTAAATAACTTAAAATGTATAAAAGTAATAACAACCGAATGTATGTCAAACACATATATTTATTTGCTCAGGCATGCTTATATCTTAGATAAAAAAAGTCTCTACAATTTACGTACTATTACATTGCATGGAAAATAAAACACTAAGCTTTTTCATGTATGAATGCTGGTGTTTAAGCATATCACCCTCAACGTCCACTTATTTTTCCTGTGCCTTAAAAACGCAAAGTGTTCGAGTCAGACTAGCCTAGAATTGGGAACTGAAGAAAAAAACAAACGTTCACTTCGGCATAAATTAAATTTACAGCATGATGTTTGAGGAATTATAATATTTCATAAGTAAAAATTTACGTTGCGTGTCTTATATTTGAACAATGACGTTCTTGGGTATTGAACATTTAATAGTAAAAAACTATAGTTTGCAATGACAAATACTGTCAACATATATGTTATTATAGTGAAGATATCAACCACGTTTTAAAAGGAAAAAAACTTTCCTTCTCAGAAATTTTTAACATATATGACGTAAAGTCACAGACACAAACAAGATCGCTCTGCCACATAATAATATAAAATAATGTCTTTTGGTTCGGAAGAATGTTAAGCACGAAGACGTGTAAGACAAGCAAAACGTTATATTTGGAGAGTTTTATAGTTTATAGTTAAGTGATGTGCCTTGCTTTGTTTCCGTGGGGATTAAATAAGAAATCAGTGTGGAATTATTTGCTCTCCGTAGGTTTACTTGAAAATAACCATTTGAATAACATTTCGTCACATCAGAACTATTGAATTTAATGTCTCTGTGTGTGTTTGTCTCTCTCTCTCGCTTTCTCTTTGTCGCTATGCGTGTGTAAATATGTTCACCTATTTGCGGGATTCTAAGGAGAAGAACTGAACTAGAACCACAATGTAAGATGCGACACATCCAGCCATGGATGCTAGCAAAGGGTAGTCTAGAGTGAAGAAATCTGCACACGTGAATGTCAACTCTCTACTGGAGATATAGTCGCTAAATTGTCTGAGTTCCTCCGTCATAGCTTTGTTTGCTGTTCTCTGTAGCAACATCTTGTGTATGATGACCTTGGTTGTCCTCGCCTCCTTGCTAGCGGCACTGCTCGATGCTACAAGAACTACTGCTTGAGCAGTGTAGATTCCCGACATCAAGACTAAACCAAAAAACTCTACAATCTCGTTTTGATTGCCTGCATGTTGGAACAAAACTAGGAGGCTATAGAAAATACTGACGGTAACACTTGCAAATGACAACAGTATTGTCAAAAGCGTTTGGTAACCATAGGCGAAGTTAATATTCTGAATAATATCACAGATTTTGTCATAGACCAATGCTAGAGAAGCTATGTTACAATCATCATTGCTGGAATGTCTAGTCACTTGAGAGACTGCTACATAATTTTCCAAAGAGCCTAAAGGCGTTCTTGCGAACAGTAGGTCACCTGCATTGTTAGAGCGCATACACTTTGGGACCGCATTAACTAGTTTTGAATTAATAATTTTTATTCTTTGTCTTATCATTAGCACCCAGGTTGTGTAGTTAATTGTCATTGTTAATACTACGAACTGTGCAAGAATTTCGGAAAAGATTGTCAGACAATACAAAAGATAACTCTGATATGAGGCATCATAAATATTATACATGACCAAAATGACGGTATATGTAGGAAATAATAGAAAGACTGCATGCAACGTCTTTCGCCAAGCAATATTAGTATCGTGTGGCTGGCTTATAAGAACTTCGTCAACCTCAAGTAAACCTTGTACTATATTTCGTTGTGTTGCAACATTAATGCGCATTCCTAACATACCAGTCAAGGAAGTTGCGAATAAAATACAATAAATTGTACAGTCAGATGCAGTTATTGTAACGCCTACATTTTTAACATCAGCAAAATTAAGATAGTAAAACCAACCTAACGAAATAGTTACTATATGGAATACAGTACAAATATTGGCCAGTTTGCATTGCTTCATTGATAGAATCAATTTTCTCTGTACTTGTGATGTTATAACATCGTATGCTTGAAGACCGAAAAGTTTTTTCAAACGCAGAAGTGGCTGGATAGATGCTAGGAAATCTTCTGGTGTCATCGTATGAGTTGGCATCTGCAAACATAAGACTAAATTCATTATGTCAAACGTATTATGTACCCTTTCGTTGTCATGCGCAACTTTTCATTATTGTGTTAAATATATCGTACTGTTTTCAATAATTGTTTTCCCCATACAACATCGAAACAGCAGATTACTGTGTATTGCGATGAACAGGTTAGACAAAATTATATATTTTATTTCTGTTTGCAAAACCATTTAGACAGTATATGTTCAAGGCATGATTGTTGAGAAAATTCAATTTAAAACATGTTTTAGGTGTATTTTTAATATTTAGAGCTTAGAGGAGATTTTTGATAATTTTAGTGCAAACTGTTTACTGTGAGTCGGTACTGAAGCTACTACTTCCATCTATATGAAGACAATATCATAATAACCATTATTTAAAAGCCTTAACTGGAAAATACTCACCTTAACAACTGTATTCTACGAACAACTTATAAAATATTTTTATAGCTACGTTCGATGCATAATCTTAAAGGAGTGATTAAATAAATAATTTTACGCTTATGCGATTTCGCCCATGTTTGACTGTTTACGTTGCGTTTAAAAGTTTAATTACCACTGTGATGGGATACCTACCGCTCTGCTATAAGGAGTTATATCTTAAACACGTCTGCAGTGTAGAAATGACCTTCTGAGACTAATAATAGATTTCGTATTTCACCTTCGTATTTTCGTGTCTCGCTTGGGCACTCACTGAAATTATGCCATCGAAATGTTTATATAATTGTTCGCTGGGCTTGATATTCTTATGTTTGTGTTCGTCTTATCATTACTCTTATTGCGTATGCACGTCTGTCCACTCTGTGTAATTGAATAAGTAATGCGATTTTGCCCATTAAGAATTCTCTCATTACTCATTCTCGTTGTCCATTAATTTCAATTACCCTATTACCTGGACAGATATAAATTAAATTGCATTTGCTTGGAGTCATTTAATAACAATGACTGACTAATAAATTCGTTCGTGGCCTAATCAGGTAAAGTCATCTTACCTGTGAAAACGTGTTGCTATAAACGCGTAGAGATTAAAATATTGCAAGCCCTTGTTGTCCATCTGTTATTTAATTGCCGTGAAGCCAAGTATATTATCCCACTGAGAAAGTATGAAACTACAATCCATTTCGAATAAACATAGTTAATTGTTCAGATACACATATTAATCTACTACATGAACGTTTCAACGCACAAATCAGACATAATGTTTGGACAAAATCCAAAAAGTGCCTAAATTACGATCGTGTGGTGAAGATTCCTTTTTTGTCCTTGTTGTCCTTTGACGTTATCTAACAATATCCTTATCATAGTAATGCGTATTTATAATTCACTCTTTTATCAGCACCCAAACGTCCTGAATCATTTTCACGTTTTTATTTATATTAAATACAAAGTATTGTAAATTGTGTTGAGTTTATTCAAATATATTTCACTCCATTTATCTCATATTTGGCACAATGTTTAGACTTCCATTTATAATATTCAGCAAATAATGGTTATTAAATTTTTTATTCTTATTGCTGATTTTAGACTCTTTTGCATTTCGTGTTCTCTTGTATTTTATTTCTTCCTAATTTGTAATATTTTAGGAATATTTGCATGAAAAACTACGATTCCGGCGTATCAATTTACCTTACCTTTAATTGCGAACGTCGTTTCTGAATAAGTAAAATATATATATATATGAAACACGAAAGATAATAAAAAATTCTCACATTTTAATTAACACGAAATAATACTCGATACGTGCTTAGAAGTAAACAGAACAAGATACTTGTAAAGTGACAAGTTCCTAATGTTTATATGAATTAATTAATAAGAGTAGTTTTTGCACAAAATGAGCTGCATTCTCTTGGGGAAGTCATGTCCTTACAACAATATCATTTGAAGCGCGAAAAGGAACTAAAGGAAATTATTTCCGTAGATATTTTTTTACCTCGTAATCCTTTTCATGGAGGGAATTACGATTATAGTCTTTATCATTACTAGCGCTTTTATCTTGTTTTCGTACATTGCTCATGTTTTGGTTACCAAAAGTGTGTTAAAAGTCAAAGTACAAAAACAGCACAAAACCAGAAAAAAATAATTGATGTTATGTTTCAAGTAGTACATGACTGACTGAGCCTAAATAAAAGTGAAATGATGCACGTCCGTTATTATGAAAGTATTTAATTTATTTTTATGTTGCATCGAAAAACATCACTATTGAAATAAATAATTACTTATTTATGCCTTGTAAATTCAATTATTTTTTGAGATTTTTGTCTCGTAGAAAACACATAAAGACGCCAGTTAACACACTTATCTTCAATAACTTACACATACCGTAAGCGATTTTGACTTTGGACAAGTTGGTGCTTTTGGAACATTTTTGTAATATTTAAATTTCCGTTGATTGTCAGCTGCGAATAAATTTTAATTACATAACATGTATCTATTTATTACTCACAATTTACCGCAAGTAAATACTTTTATTCAGGGCTACGACATACCCGACGAATAACATTTTGTAAAGTCCTCAAGTCACTCCACGTCTCCAAAGCCTTCCCCGATTACGGTTTTTTTTTTAATTTGCAGCGACATAAAACATTTGAAATAAATTAAATTTTTTATGATACTATTTTGACACACTTTACTTACCTTTTTCGTGCTGAATTCATTATTTATACACAGTTAATTTGTAAAGCTTCGTCTAACCGTAATTATGTACGACAGACTACTCAGTGTAATATTTTTTTTTAAATATCTTGGAACGTATAATTTCATAATTTAGTACAAACTGATTTTAGTTATAGAGACATTTAAAATTAAATTGACGACTTTATGGGCTTTTATGTCTGACTGCAAAGTCTACCAAATTACTAACTAAATTTAAAGGCAGTTCATAAGCAATCACACTTACAAGTATTATTTCTGGCGACAAATTTGTGAGATAGTGAAACAGAGAAAATTAAGACCTTGAATATTGTAATGGAATAGCCTGCACTGATTTGTGTCAAATTCGGCACACATATTATACTACTTAAAAAAATTTGAACTGTTCCGTTTGTTACTACAAATTCAACTTCGTCAAAATGACAATCATACAATATTTTTGCTTTAATTTACAGTAACATTAGTTGAAGTTTGCTCGTTGCGTTAATGGTTATTATTTATATTTTACATATTCTTTAAAAAATAATGTAGTCTACTTATTAAAAACGTAAGATATTAAATGTAAGACTTTATGTTTTGTCAAAAAGTATTGGAACATATGTAACTTATAGGATGTGGCTAGTCTCACATATTAACCTAGAATTTTTTTATTTCATTGCATAAACTAGAAATTTTATAGCCTGGACTCACGAATATTGACAAAGATGAACTATGTCAGAGGCAACTCATTAATTATAGTCGTATGAAAAATACGTGGCGAAGAAGTAACGTCGAATGCCACAAAATCGTACGTTAATCCGTGTAATATTCATTTGTAGAAAAATATTTATACATTTAGTATGACGCAATTAAACAAACGTGGATATTAAAAAAAAAAAAAAAAAAAAAAACAGACGATTCAAAGTTTCGATACATTTTGTGCAACGTAAGTGCCGATTGCGTCACACTAAATACCTAAAGTATTGTTCATCAAATGAATATTACACAATTAATGTACGATTGTACGGCACACGATGTTAATATTGTGAGGATACCCCTTTTATTATTATTTAATAGTAAGGGCATATTTGTTAAACGCTTTTAATGTTTGTAACGGAAACGAGGAGATGGTTGTAGCTTATAATTTATTAGATAGGAACAGGGCTGGCTATATCCTGTATAGCATTTCCAGAGCAAACTTCCGACACCTGTGTTGACGTACTATTGTCAGTCACGTGATGTGGCGGCTCGTGAGGCTCCGGTCGTCACGAGGTGCGGACAGATGGTTGGGGAATATCAGAGGCGCGGCCGCGGGGAGGGAATATATGCGTCGCGAGTGGCGGCCTCGAGGTCAGTTGCCAGTCACTCCCAGTCGAGGTCAGTTGGTCTCGGGCAGTCAGTCGTCAGTCTTCGTCGAAGCAAGATGGCCGGCACCGACGATGACATCAGTGATAGAAGTAGAAGCCAGACCATCAGTGGACGTGTGGTCCCTGATGTGTAGTGCATTTTTACCTAGATTTGGAGATATTAGTCTACTACTACAAACCAGCAGAAAATTAAGTGGACAATTTTACTGATCAAATTCAAGTCTTCAGGTGTCGGAACAACGGTTGGTTTAATAACATAATATGTTAAATTTCTTGAGTAGTGCTTACAAGTATCGACGAGGGTTCTTGTCTAAAGAACCAATTAGGGAGAAAAAGAAATGCATGTACCAGCCATGCCTTATATTCAAACTAACCTTTCCTTAGCAACGGACGTAATTTCATTCTGTTTTGTAATGTTAACCGAGTATGACCAGATATTTGTAGAGAACTTTAAGAAATTATCTTACTATTAGATGGCTTAATTACTTGAAGTGGCGTTTATGAATCGAGATGGAGGAACTGTAGCCTAGTAATAATTTGGAAATATTTTGAATGCAAATATTGTGTCATATTGTCTTAAGTGAACTAACCTAGTAGGACCTACTGTATATTGTGAGGGGCCAGCGATCACCTTAGTCTTCAGTATAAGGAATATTAAGTTGGTATAAGGAATATTATGTTAGTATAAGGAATATTAAGTTGGTATAAGGAATATTAAGTTGGTATAATGAATATTAAGTTGGTATAAGGAATATTAAGTTGGTATAAGGAATATTAAATTGGTATAATGAATATTAAGTTGGTATAAGGAATACTAAGTTGGTATAAGGAATATTAAGTTGGTATAAGGAATACTAAGTTGGTCAGATGTTCAGTAATTAGTCTTTAAAGTTGTTATATTGAACTAATTAATAAGTAGTTAATGCCCTCGGACATGGTAGAAGATGGGATATTCTGTAAGTAAGGGTACTTGTAAAATTTTGTGAAGGTTAATAAACTTAAATAAATGTTAAGATTAATTCTGCGATTAATTTTGTCCAGTGTTGTGATTGCGATTGAGATGTAGTGGATTTGGCACCGTATTATTCTGACCTAATGCAACTTTGCATGCATAATATAATAGATATATCTTATTTTTGAAAGTGTTGTTCGGTTCTATGAGCTGTGTGATTCCACTATCAGAGGTAGATAAGAGAAACTAGTATATGTCCATTGCGCGTACTGCCCGGGTTACTGTTATTCGCGGCCCCGCCCCCTCCGAAGTTAAGCCTTGCCGCATGTTCCTAAGACTAGGGCAATGTAGTCGCAAACCCCATCTGGCGACTCGCTCAGAACACCGAGCTAGCCTAGAGAAGGCGCATAATTTTCTTCTGGTGGGAGCATACCGTTTCCTTCCCCTTAACATCTAGAGTTGCGAACGGGCTCTATATAAATATTTACCGTCCTAGTAGAAAAGGAACTCCGCCTCGTGACAAATGGTGTTTCAGCGGTGGGATAGGATCATAGAATATGTATAAATATAGTTTTATGGCACGTTTAGATAATTTTAATGGTTAATTGTCTTTCAGCTGTTCAATTGGTAACTGTGAGAGTTTAAGTGATGTTTTCGCTGTCTTCAAAACTATATATAAGGGCGAAGTAGCTAAAAGGAGGCAAATGCGATGGACGGCATAAATAAAGGTTTGGTAGAAGACGACGATAAATTAATGTTTAATTTAGGCGAGGGGACTGACGAAATGGCTTCGTCACCGCCACAGGATCTCGCTAAGCCTTTAATCAAGCCGCAAGTAGTTGAATGGATTTAGTTAGTAGAGTCTTTTGAAAATAAGTTGAATCAGGATATAGAATCATTAATGAATCCATAAAAAATGTCGCAGAAATGGTTGATTGGGGGGACGCAGAAAAACTGGTATGCGCTAAGATGAAATTACAGGGATCGGCTTTGACCGTACTGTGTGCCCACCCACTGATGAAGAAATGTAAAGTATGAGGAGAATTCGTTGAATTTTTGTTCCAAAATTTTAAAGTTTTCTAAAGTCGTGCCAGTAGTTTTCATCAGTTTTTCAGTTGTGTGCAGAAGCACAATGAAAGTGTAAGATATTTCGTGACTAGACTTCGCCTGGCGGGAAAAATCACAGTAGCGGACGGCCCGTCTAAGGATGTGGCCGTACGTGCTAAAGTATTCGAAGAAAACACGTTAGCTGTATTTTTAAAAGGGTTACGACCGAGAATACAGATATTTGTATTGTCCCGCTCGCCGCGAAATTTCGAGCAAGCAGTGCGCTATGCGGAAGAAGAGGCTCAGAATGAAAGTCCAAGGACTACGCCCAGATAATTGAAGAGCGAACGGAAATACAACATTTTGATTTAAGTAAGGAGGAACGTAAATGTTACTCTTGTAATGGTAGGGGTCAAATATCCGTTTTTTCCCTTCGCGGAAATGTCAAAAGTGTGGAAACAACGGCCATATTGAGGCTGAATGCAAAGTTGCTGTGGTATGTGAGATTTACGGGCGTAAAAATCATTGTACGGCACAGTGCAAGGTCCCTGTCATTAGCTATTGTGGCAAATTATGGCACACGGAAGAAACGTGTTTCAAAAAGTGTGATTTGAACATGGAAGGCCTGCGGCAAGGCCCGAATGCCGACAGGCCGGAAAGGAAATAAGATTTAGTAAAAATAAGATAATTGGTAACTGGGCGACTGTGCAGTCTGTTAGGTTTCGTTAGACGTGTACATTAAGGGTAAGAAATGCTGTATGTTATTGGATACGGGTGTGGCCATAAAAATTTTAAAAATACATTGTTTTAGTAATTATGAGTGTTTAAGATTGCCTAGGCCGGGCGTCGAACTGTATACTTCTACGGGAAGTAAATTAGATTTGGTCGGTACATCTTCTGTCGATATCGAAACTGGAGATATGATTTGTGAGCAAAACACAATTGTACCACCATGCATATTGCCATAGGAATATGCTCGCATATAGCTATGTTAATATAGGCATATGTAACCGAAAGTATATTATTTATAAGGGATATGTTTCCATAGGCATATGCCAGCATAACTTTATGGAAACATATGATGTGTATGCAAGCATTGGAATATAAAATATCGGTTTTGTGATTCAACGATTTTCTGATGAAAAAAAATTTCCTCAATTTACTTAGAATGAGGTCAAAGGTCAATGACAACGTCAAATTTAAGAGGGTAGATGTGACACCATCTAAGATGGTTCCTGTCATTTTGTACGAAGAAAACAAAGTCAAACCTAAGCCTTTGCCCATGTAGTCTTCCTTCCCCTCCTCCTCATTATCACATTTCTTCCCCAAGCTGGCTGCAACAGCTTCCCCAACATCATTAGCATTATAAATTGGAATATTTTTCGTCTTAAAAGGTATCTGGTCTTCTTCCTCCTCATGTGGCTCTGGCTTGCCAAACAAACATTCAAACCACATATTAAATGTTATAGGAACACGTGAATTGACCTTATATGTTTGTTAACATGTACCAGCATGTCAACAGCATTATGAAGGCATACTCGAATGTTCTCCATGACTAAAGTGTTTCAGATATGTGTTATATCAACCTGAAATACATATATCATCTGTGTAATATGTTGTATGGCAGGTCGCAAGGCAAATTATCCAATAAAAAAAAATGCTATCTTACACTACTAAAGGTTTGACTTGATATATTTGTCTTCCGAACGAATGATTCTCATGATGTATGATGACTAGCCTCGTTGTGTTATGTCTATAGACTCTTCTACACGCTGTTAACAGCAACAGATGCATTGCTAGCAAGCTTCTAGTAGGTACTTTGAGATGAGTGGCATGGGTTTCATAGAGGTAGCTATCATGGTGTGTTGGATATAATGGTCGCCATATAAGTTTTTACATGCGAAGATAATGTGAACGTAAATGCTAACATATGTAACAGATATGTTTCCTGCTCATTGGTGAGGAACTGCAGGTACTGAGACAAGCTGTTTACTACAGCCTGTTGTATTTGCATGCGCGGAGAAAGTAGTTGTGTTTTCGGCATTGCATACAAGACTTATCTGGTTTAATTTTTGTTGTTTATATGTTACTTCAGTATGGTAATTGAGACAGTGAGGATGTGTGACTAATGTTAGTTTTGGATAACATGGAGGATCGTACGGTATTTTTTTATTGCTGACAAAATTTTAGACTCCATGGTTAGTGCTGTGTATACACATGCTTAGATGGGATACTGTATTGGTAGGATGATTACAATATATGACAGAATATGTGCCAGTGGTTATGACCTTTGGTACTTGTCTGTGTTGCTGATTCGCTCTCGAAATGGTTCAAATGGGCGATGTTGGCTGCCTTCCCGCAATAAATATTTTTACAGCTTGTATGTTAATATAGACTGAGTGTGTCTTCTGAATGTTTTGAAATGAATGTTAATAGTATGATGGTTGATATGATATGTGCGGTCTCTGTGACAGATTCGTACATAGTGTTAGCAGGTGCCTGTGAGACTGGTGGCTGCCTCAGCCTGTTATGTATGGCTTGTGCATTGGGGTGACTACCTATCCGTCTTGCAGTCTATTATGATTTTCTGTATAAAGGCTGTTGTGCTGGCTGTGATATGTATGACGAGGAGAATCGTACTGTCGACCCTGTTTGAAAAGTGTTTTGATACATACATATTTTTTATGTAGCCTCGACACATTTACTGTTGTATTAGAAGAGATACATGGGGAAACAATGAAGGGAATCGAACAGAGCGTGTAGGAACCAGATAGAACCCACTCAGGTAGACGATAGAATAATCCAGTGCCTCTAGGAATCGCTTGATTATGTGTGTGAGATCATAGTGTCTAATATTTTCCAACTGGGTGTACAAAGTGACTTAGAGAATGAGTCGTCATAAGCAAATATGTCAATTATAGTGATAAAATTGTTATGATAATTTTTATTTATACTTTCAAGATTGAGGCCCGTGATAAGATACTTATTTAGGTCTCTGCAAAATATTCTACATTCAGTCATTTTAAGCCTTGATGCCAAAACATAAAACAACCACTACTCTACCCACAGTGGCATGAATACCAGTATAGTGGAATAATTTAATTGTACTTTGTAGATTGAAAACTGGGTCAAAAATATTCAGCACAAGGAAGCTACAAGTGGGTGGATATATTACTCAAGCTTCTGTCAAAATAAAATCAGATAGTACATCGGGGCACGAACATTAAGCCTGTGGATGACAAGGGCAGCACTTTACTACAAACAGTCAATAAAAATGAGAAGAAACTGGGCCTGCACAAACCTAAAGTAACAGTTAGATACCATGTCTGGATGCTGTGAATAATGGAAACAATTACTAAAGACTAGTCCATGAAACTTGAGGACTGAAATATTTAATGTGGTCAAGTTTCGTCACTACGGTCCCAGGACCATTGATGGCATGGAAGGCAAAGAAGTTTAAGTAGGTTTCTGCATTGAAGAAATTCAAGTTACTAAGTATCCAAACATATATTTAGTCGAGAAGGTTTTGAAGAGTAAAGGAAATGAAGTATTAGTGTGTTGGCTTGAGTTCGATGTAAGACATGACAGTTGGATTTGCAAATCGTTCATGACATTTAATTAATATAAAGTACTCTTTTTTATTTATAAAGGAATTGATAAACATATTTTTAAAACTTAATTTCATTATAATTACCAGTAATAAATGTTCTTTTATTGGGAATAGTAGGTCTGTGATGACTGCACACACAAACTTTGAACATGTTAGAACTTGAGACGATAATTTTGTTAGGTTATGGCCATCATGCCTGCAGGGTGTTGGACTGCCCCGGGTGTCTAATGGTCTGGGTCATTAAGCTCGAAGATGGGCGACTCTCGCACTTAGCTGCGATCCTTGAGCACATGCTCACCCCTTACCCTCCGGGTAGTGGCTCGCTCACACGTAGAGACCAGCACGTCACTAGGATGACTTGATGGCACCTGTGGTCGATTCTGAGGTGCTGACATAGATTTATGACAACTTAAATGGAGGAGTGTGGGCTTGCAACACACTGCCTGGAGGGTAGGGGATGCATACTGGGAGACTAGCAAGGAGTAGTCTCTCCTGGCCTCTTGGGGCTTCGGTTTGCAGTAGGAGGTTGAGTGTAATACATGTGTGGGACAGCAACAGTGACGAAGTGCTCGATGAACTGTACAATAGTGTCATTGCAAGGACTTCTCAAGAAACATCAACCTCATCACTACCACTGCCATTGCTACTTCTGCTGAGTTGTCTGCATCAGCACATCTGTGAAGATGAGTATGAGAAAATGAAAAACAAGATGGTGGATTTGACATACCAAGAGGGCGGATATAGTGTACCAAGATGGCGGCCTACAGCAGACGATTAGGTAGAATGAGAGAGCAGGAAAAATTACGAGTGGAACGAGAGAGCGGGAGAAAATGAAAATTATATATGGTGGGGGCTCGAGAACATTTTAGCAAACGACTGTTGAAAATTGGCGGGAATTTAAAAAAAATTAAATATGACAGCTTCCAGAACATATCAACAAATGACTGTTGAAATCTGGGGGGGGGGGGTTATTCCAAGATGGTGGATAGATCCAAAATTATATTTTAGAATTTTTTTTAATTTGGAAAATTTTGAAAGTGACGTAATCCAAGATGTCGACGATGACATAAACCAAGATGGCGGCGATGACGTAATCCAGATGGCGGCCGCGAATCCACAAATCCACAGTCACCAGCCATTTGTCCCAAGGTCGGCCATTTCCTACTACTGATATAAATTTTAAAAAATTAAGTAAATGAGCTTAAATTTAGGAAACAATAAACACAGCATTTTTATATTTTATTAATTTAAGTCGTGACGTATTTAATACGACACAGTATACTTTGAGGTAAGGTCGTCTGTCATGGCTGGGTTCATTTTTGTTACATTTCAGGCCTACAAATGTTATATACGAGGTCACAACTTTTCTGTGGAAAATCTATACTTTGTAAATTAGCATACAGACTTGCAATGTTTGTGGTAGGCGACATACTTCAGGTTATGGGTCGGTGATAGAAAACATTGCATGCGATTCTCTAGGCTGTATACAGTATAATTTCACTGAATATTTTTACGCTTATGGCTTTATATGGCGACGCACTTAACTTCCATGCTGTACGAAACCAAGCGGAATATTATTTACTTTTTTTTTTTTTTTAACTGAGCGATGACATGGGGGAAGAATGTTAAGATAAAACATGTTATAGCGAAAATACGACAGGTACTTAACAGTAGTATTTTATGTTAGTTTAAATACACTGTTCAAAATTTCTGTAAATTCATAGAAACATTTACAGAAAAGTACTATAACCATACGGAAGTGGTTAACGTAATTATTTGTTTACGGAAGTTTGCGCCAATTAACGGGTGCTTAAAATAAACTTTTCAAAGTTCACGAAAATATGTTTCGACAATTTTAAACCATATTTTATTGAGTTTCAGTTTTAAATGATGCAGATATTTTTATTACTATGACCCCTAGAGCTAATATACGTGCACACTGGTGCGATACGGAGAGACGACAATATATCCTAAGAGAAGCGAAGTGCTGCTGCCTTGTTAATCACAGTTTTCCCAGTATAAATGAAATGCAGAGCGTCGACAATATAGCCAAGGACTCGTATCGCACTTGGGCAAAGGCCAAGAAGTCTTGTAAGTAGCCGAAGTGTTCCGAGGAGGCCACATAGTTTCTCCTGCAGCCCGCCCACTGCGTCGAAGAGAAGCAAGACGATACGCACTCGCCATTAGCTTCGCTTGCCTTCCAGACTATTCGCGTGGCACACGCAACTTCTAAATTATGAATGCGTATATAATAAAATCTTTTGGCGACAGTAAACATTTTTTTAAATAAAATGGTACTGATGAAGTTCTGTAATATTTTTATTTTGTATAAATCATACGGCGAATGTACATGTTCGATTCTTTTTGGATTATTTTGATTTACTGTCATATTCAAACTCTGAAGTGTCCTTATGTAACAGGTAACATGTATTTGAAATAAACCCTGTCACGATAGAGAGTAACCCAGTAAACGATATCAGTTTACTATCAGTAAACACTTTTCGATTTGCCCCGTCCTACCTTACAAAACGTTATTACTGAAATACTTTTCTATAATGTTAGATTCATCTGTATGTATGAACTAATGTAATGAATATTTTCGAATCAATGTACACCCGCTTCCAGATGTCCCCATAGTTTGAAATTTGGCACACGTATTAAGAATCGATGACAATTTAACAATAGTTTCACAGATTCGACCTGTTATTCTCACTCATTATAAAAAATAACATTTAGCTGCGACAGAAAAAAAAACGTTCCAAAATAAAATCTCGAAACAATAAATTTTGAAATAAAACATTAATTATATCTTGCATTTTATTTTGACACCAAAATACATTAATAATGATAAATTCGTTTAAAACAACAAAATACGTTTTGTAGAAACATAAACTAAAAATCTGAAAGTTATTTTTAACTGAGAAGATTTGGTTCAACAACAATAGAATGTCCCACAATTCAGTATAACCTAATTTTTCAATAAGCTTAAAATAATGATAGTCATTGACTAAAAAAGTAACTTTAAAGTAAATAAAATACGTTAAGTGGGCTCAATATATTTCATTCGCAAAAACTCTACCTTTAAAAATTGCTAGCCCTTTAAGAGAAATAATATGAACAACCCCACATTTATTGTTTTACCAATAAAGTTAATTTCTTGCTAAATGGCATTATACTTATTTTAAAATTATGCAAAAAAATGTTTAGATATGCTAAATTGTAGTTCATACTATCGCTGATTAACAAGATATTGATACTTAAAGCTTATTTGCAGTCTTCATTTGTTACGAAAATGTTTTACTACAGCCAAATATATTAATTCTTAAGAGAGTATTTTATTTCATAAATATTTCACCGTAGGATATTGATGTTTAAATTACATTTTATTTACGTTGGTATAAAAATTAAAATGTAGTGTGAATCGCAGTGTTTGGTAAACCATGTAAGAATCACTGTATAGCAACATTTAGTTGTGTTTCGTCTGCAAATATTCCTACGACGGTTAAGGAACTATAATACTAGTGTAGCTGGTCACATTTGACTCGAGGTCAATGTGCTGAAGCCAAAATCCAGCTTTAATACTGTGAAGGTCTTGTCAAGGTCAATGATGGAATCTGATGGTAAGTATACCGAGCAGAATTGTTTTTTGAACAGTAACGCTAAATGTGAATGATGAATTAGAGACGATCAAGAAGAATTTCTGTTGCTGTGCAAATGGCTAACATTGATATTGTAAAACTATTTCGTTTACTAGTATATTGACTACATTTTGTGATAAACTGTGTATTCAGTATGTCTTAACAGTACATTCGGTCCCGATTGAAATCAGAACTTATAATTATTTCCTGGGTAGGGCATTGTCACAGGCAGTGTTATGAACATTGTAATGAAGCTGAGAAGAATATCCTTTCCATATTTGTTTTCGAATACACTTATTATAAACTTCGGCTTGAAATATAAATTTTACAGTATAATATGAATGAGATATTTCATTGTGTAATTAATAGGTACGTACGATCATAGTGTTATAAAGCCCAAAAGTTTAAAACTAATGCATAGTATGCATTAATTATGTAGTGTTCAAGATTACGAAACTCATCAAAGCAAATCAGTTTTGCTATTCGGACGGAATAACAAATGCGAACTAAATACTTTAATGCTCTCATAAATCGTAATGTTTGTACATACATAAGAAACATGCGGTGTAAATTACTCTGAAGATATATTAACTTCTTTATATAAGTTACGAAAATATAATTAGTGATTGCTATTCGCAAAGGTAATTACAAATTTTAAGCATTTGATAGATTTCTCTGCTTACTTTAAAAGAGTTATTCTTGTTTTTTTTTTTTTTTTCATATATAGGATTTCCTGGTACAAATTGCAGCTAAACAAATTAATTAATCTATTCTAAAAAAAACAAACCGAAACTCTATTTTTCTTAGTTTGACATTTTGAGTTTTTTACAATGTAGTCGTCTAACAACTGCATATTTTAATTCTCTTAGAAAAGTGATAATGGAGCTCATGCAGCTCTTTCTGTGGTCCCCTCCTGAAGTTCGCATGCGAGATATTATAAATTAAAAATAATATTTTATGCTACATATGTGAGTTAAGCGTTAGAATGTTCGTTAAAAGTATTGTAACTGATGAAGAGACCAACTCTAGATATTAATATTCAACATAGTAACTTTTTTTTCAGATTGGGTAACCATTTATGTAATACGTATTTAAGTTTCATAATATATTGCTTCAGTTACAATTATATTTCAAAATACTAGCAATAAGTAGGAATCGTTCGTAGTTTTCTATTAAGGGCGTGGCTACCGCAATTTTCATAACCATTTTTTTATTTTTAATTTGTACCAGATATTTTTTTCTTATTTTAGACACAAAATGTGACTAAATTTGACTCTTATGATTTTTTAATCTCTTATAGTTTTCGCGTAATGCCTTGTTAGTCATATTTTGCATGTTTCCGTTTTAAGGACTACACTTATACCAACCGATAAACTAAACTAAAAAAAAAACACAGTGAATAAAGACATTGCAGGCTACATTGGCATGCTCATAAAATTAAAGAATAAAAATTATTTGAATTGAAAAAAATGCTGAAACTGAAAATAAAAATAAAAAAATTGAATAATTTTTTAAAAATACATACAATTTTTATTATTTAATTTTATGAGCATGTCATTGTAGCCTGCAATGTCTTCATCCACTGTGATTTTTTTCAGTTTGGTATATCAGTTGGTTTTAGTGTAGTCCTTAAAAGGGAAAAACGCAAAATATGACTTAAACAAGCCATTACGCGAAAACTATGAAAGATACAAAAATTTCATAAGAGCCAAGTTTAGTCACATTTTGTGTCTAAAATAAGAAAAAAAATTGTAGTACAAATAAAAACTTAAATAATGATGATGAAAATTGCGGTAGATCGCGCCCTCAAGAGCTCTGCCTGATCAGAGCTGCCTGACGTTCATTGAGGTATGAGTACAATGGAGGGATAAGCACAACACTGACGAGTATTTCAAGTGCGCAATTGTCTGTAAATTTGAGTTACTCATTCTGTGTTGTGGCCTTACGTCGTTTTCCTCTAACACTTTCAGCAGGCATATCCTCATTTTACTTCTCTGTCTTCACAGGTCAGGCTGGGTGTGAATCTGTGTTCGTCCAAATTGTCTGAAATAATGCACTATGTAATATTTCTTACTATTTTGAAGATTTTAAGAATTTAAATACGAAAATATTAGCTACCTTACTGTGAATGTGTAATATTTTTCTGAAGAAAAGAAGCATAAGTATGCAATACGTAAGATAACACAACATTTGAATCTATAATAATATTTTGTATATACATAAAATGCAATTAACAGTTACAGTCAAGTACAAATACGCACTTACAAGAAAAATAAGCTCCTTAAATGACACATTAACATACATGTTCCCAATAACTAAATTCTGCACATGATGCGATACTTTCTCGTCAGTCATATCCTTGCTGTTTTTAACGCAAACTGGAGCAAGATAATGAAAAAAAGAATATTCAAAAGTTTGACTTTTTTCTCCGTAACCTTTACCATGAAGTGAACTGCCATTTTCTTGTTTGCCATTTTTTATTCAGCGTAAATAAAGGCAGTTCTTTGAAACACATAAAATTTGACACTTATAGCCATTCTCCGTATCTTCATATATATATATATATATATATATATATATATATATATATATATATATATATATATATATATATATATATATATATATATATATATATATATATATATATATATATATATATATATATATATATGTATGTATATGTATGTATATGTATATATCGGAATTAAGTTGTTACTGTTTTCTCTGCTTGACACCAAAATACGTGCAAAATTCTTCTTGTGTATGGTATGTAAATATAGACTATGTATTTTACTATTAATTATCAGAAATAACTTTCTATATTATTTGTTTGCAGAAAATTCCATTGCAAGAAATGCAGTAACGTATACATCACGAAACACGATTCTAACTCAATTGTTTTGAGTAAAATATTAGCAATAACCGAACCTTATTTTTTAAAAAGTATTTAGTTATGTTTACTGTATGATTTTAAACATTTAATCACTACGCGATGTACAGTAATTATTTTACATAAAAATAACCGCCAAATAAAACATTAATGTGTCGTATATACAAAAATCGCTGTTTTCAATCGTAAACAATTTAAAAAATTTTTATAATGTAAGGCATATTGGGAAAAGATTTCAGTTCGGGAAGTTGCTACTCCCCTTAAGTGACCGTAATCAAAAGTACTGTAAGTTTTTCGATACATGTGGATCTGTTACATTCTAAAAATGATTACTTCATAAACCGTAGGAATGAAATCAGCAAACTCTGTGTTACATAAAATAAGTTATATTACTGTTCCTAGGTAGCATACGTCTGTAAAATTGACTTGTAGAATTGAGTTTATGATAAATCACATTTAAAATATAATTTTCATTATAAATCACAATAAACATTGATGTATGTCCGACAATATATTATTGATCCCATTAAATATATATACATACTTATTATACATACTCACACTCTACATAGCTATGTTTTCGTAAACTTCACTGAAAAATTATTACAGCAAATATATGTTTTTCTTATTTCAAATACCAGTAGATAGGAATTTGAAGTTAGATATTCTTGAAGTGATATTTGTGTAGCTGTATGTTCATTCAGTCATTGGTAACTTTGGTTTTAATAGAAAAATTTTATGTGTAAAAATGCACAATTATATGTAACATAAAAGTAAAAATCATGTAACTTTTACATGTCTCGTTGTTGCAATAAATTAAACAAATTAAAAATAATAGGCGTCACAGAAGTACTTATTGATAACAGCAGTATTTGTTACGAAGCAATAAAGACGGAATCGTATTGAACACGTGTATCTGAAAAATAAAGTAAGTCTATTAGGGTCTCAGTAGCAAAGATTTCTAAACAAGTCTACGAATTATATACAATTAAATATACGAACAACTCTCTCTCACTCTCTCTCTCTCTCTCTCTCTCTCTATATATATATATATATATATATATATATATATATATGGTTTTATCAGTGCATTAATAATAAGTGATAACATTTGCACTAATGAAAAAGTGTATGGTAATATGCGGAAATAGTTTACAGAAATTAAAACAAAGTTATATTTAAACATGAACATCTAAAGTATAAAACTGGATGAGTATGACAATGTAAGATGTCACACATCCAACCATAGATGCTAGCACAGGATAGTCAAGATTGAAGAAACCAGCACAACTGAATGTCAGATCTCTACTGGAGATGTAGTCACTCAACTCTCTGAGCTCCTTCATTGTGGCTTCATCTAATCCTTCCTTGAGCAACATCTTGTGTATGATGACCTTGGTTTTTCTCGCCTCCTTGCTAGTGGCACTGCTAGATGCTACAAGAGCTACAGCTTGAGCGATGTAAATTCCAGACATCAAGACTGAACCAGCAGTATCAACAAGATCGTTCGCATTTGTTCCTTGTGGGAAAAATACTCGGAGACTACTGAAAATACACACAGTAACACTTACAAATGACAACAGTATTGTCAAAAGTGTTTGGTAACCATAGGCTGCGTTAGTGAGTTCAATGACGTCACAAATTTTGTCATAGATCAATGATAGAGTTGCTACTTTAGAGCAATTACAGGTATAATTGACACTATTTGAATGTATAGCCTCTGGTAAGACTGCCAAATAATTGTCCAAAGACCCAACATGCGTTCTTGTAAATAACAACCCATCCATAATGTTAGAATGCGTACATTTCCGGACGCTATGAAGCAGTTTTGAATTTATAATTTTTGTTCTTTGCCTTATCATAAGGACCCAGTTAGTATAAGTAATTGTCATTGTTAATACTATGAACTCAGCAAAGAATTCGGGAACCACTGCCACGTAGTACAGAACAGAATTGTAATGCAAATAACCATAATTATTATACATAATTAAAACGACTGTAAATACAGGAAATATTAGGATGGCAGCATACAACTTCTTCCGCCAAGCTTGGTAAATTTCACGTGGATTACTCAATAGGACTTCGTCAACCTCAAGTAAACCTTGTATTATTTTTCTTTGAATGGAAATATTACTGCGCATTCCTAAGATACATGTTAAGCTAGCTGTGATTAAAGCGATTGAAATTATAAAATCAGACGTAATTAATGTAGCTCCTACTTTTTTAACACCCGCAAATTTATGATAGTATATCCAACCTAACGGAATCGTTATTGTATTGAGTACAGCAAAAAATGTTGCAAGTTTGCAGTGTCTCATTGATACTTTTGTTTTTCCATTTACTTGCGATGTTATAACATTATGTGTCTGAAGACCAAGAAAACTTTTCATGCGAAGAAGTGGCTGAAAAGATGCTAGGAAATCTTCTGATGCCATCGTACGCGTTGGCATCTGAAACATGGCAAACGCATATATCCGTTTTCATTATTATGCATAACCCACTGCTAGAAAGTTAAGAATCGTTTCCTATTTAATCCATATTATCTGCTAAGTACCTCCAAGACTTTATATGTAAATCAACATACATTTCTAACAAATTTATAAGTGCTGCGTTCTGTTTGCTAAACAGTTTTGAGAGCATTAGTTCGAGACATAATATGTAAAATAGTTAAATTATTAATTCTTGTGTAGTAGTATGTAATTAATACTTGGAGCTCAGAGCAGACAACTAAGAATGTCAATGTCAAAGGTTCCCTGTAAGTCGGTACTAAATGGTTGCATTCAGTAACGAATGCTTAGTTTTTATTTTACTGTACAATATGTACAATATGTAAACCTAAATAAGAAACTGAACTTCAACAGCGATAGTGAAATGCGTAAAAAATTCGCTCTAATGACATAAGTAGTATACTGGTACGGTACAAAAGTAAATGGAACTTGACCCTTGATTTTACCAACTTTTGAAAATAACCACACTGGACCCTGAAGGAGGATATGAAAAGGAGACGTAATGTAAAGGGCTAGGGAAGGGGAGCGGAAACATTGACAAAATAAAAGGTGGGTAACGACAACTTTCACCGCGTTTCCTATATTTAATAAATTCAACTATCAGACTAGTCCCAGGCGAAGATCAAACTTGAATCTTATTGGAAGATGCGATGAGTTTTACTACTACACTTTTATAGTTGCAACCTTCCCCGTCTACCCTTCCGCCAAACAAAGTTTTTCTCTGGAAAGTGCATTTTAAATATTCCAACAATTTGCATAAATTATCCTTTAGAAATCAAAGTTATCCTCAAGTCGAATGTGTCAAATGTTTTTCAAGTGACCAGAGAATATTGATTCCTTTGCTATTATAAATTACAAATTCTCAGCGTTCTGCTCTGCCGGACAATTCTGATGGTCGACAGGATTTCTTTGGGATCTTTCGTTTCACAGTCCCTTCCATTTCAACGTTGCTTCATAGTCTCTTAAACGTAACCCTAGCCAGCGATGTATAGCTTGCTGATATGGTTGTATGGCCTATTTAAGAGTATTAAAAATATAATTTTATATTATACATTTGCAGCACAGTTGAACGCAGTTTTACTGTGAAACCTAATGTTTTCAAGCAAAAAATTGTTAAATTCAGGAGGATATCGAGTTAACGAAATGTATACGAGTCGACACTTACTGTATCCCAAATTACATATTAGTTTGCTATGAAAAAATTTAGCTGCACATAAAAAACATTTTTCACCAAATATATGTGAACATTTTATGACATTTGCTTCCTTTTAGAATTAAAAAAATAAAACCCCAAAAAGCACGCTATGCGGCTGGGTGGCCTTAAGATCTAGCCAAAATATCCTCTCTTCAAATCTCACAGCGTGATGTTCAAAGGATTTTGATTTTTTTGCCAATTAATACACGTTATTCCGACTGACATTGTGAAGGTATATAACGTTTGCTGACAGCTGTGTGCAATAAAAACCTCAGAAATATAGTATTTCTGAAATAACAGTAGCATGGTGCAAAATTTTTCAATTCCATAAGTAAAAAAAATTTCAACAGATTTAAACCTGAAGATGTAGGTGCACTGTCAATTCGGCTTTTTCTTACAATTCATCTTTAAAGGAAATGTTACAAAATTAAATTTCGTTTACCTTTGAATAATAAGCGTTGAATAGCTTACTGTGGTATAAAACAATGTTATAATCATCGTTATTGGTTTCCTTTTGGTAATAGGTTTAATTTAAATTGCATTAAACCGGAAACCTGCATTTTCACGTTGGTAGCTATTCCACAAACAATCTGTAAATAATTTTAGAGCTATGTTCGATGCCGATGCATAACCTTTAATTTTAAAAGTGTAATTTAAAAGTGAAGTTTTGTGGGCTATTACTATACTAAATTATATTATGCTTCCAGTTTTATAAATCACACATTTATTATTTCGTCGTTATTTTAACGATTATTTTGTGTTTAAGTATTTTATTAACACGACGGTGGGAGACATACCAGAATTTTTAGGAGGAGTTAGGCCAATTCTCAAGATGTTTGCAATGTACACACTACTATCCGGGACATCGAATAGATTTCGTGTTTTACCTTTCGTATTTGTGCGTCTTGCTTGGGTACTCTGGGAAACTATCCCATCGAAAAGTCAATATAATCGTTTCCTGGACTGGATATTCATATGTTTGGGTTCATATTACCGTTACTCTTTGTGCGTATATCTGTCTGTCCTTGTCTCGAAATTGAATAACTAAAATTAAGGAGAATTTCACCAGACAAGTATTCTCAGGTCTTGTGATATCTTAGTCTGGACTCATTCTGGTGGTCCGTTAATTTGCATATGATTTATAATTAACTGCTTGCATCAAAAATGAAGAGGGTTGCTTGGATCCATTAACGACCATTTATGATTAAAAATTAAATTCTTATGAGTTTTAACCTGGTAAAATGATCATACCTAGTACATTGTGTTGCTACAAACGCGAGCAGAGAAAATATTGGCATGCCTCGTTGTTTCTATGTTTATTCACTACCGCAAAGCGAAGTATATTAGTGAATACAATTTTGTGTGCACGCGAAGTACACGCCTTATCTTCTGAGTTGTCTAACAGCATGTAAAGTTTAGGCAAATATAACGGAGCGTTGGAGAAGAAGGAACGGAGTGTGTTCGTGTTACAAAATTATTATTATAGTGAGAAATATTAAATATGAATGTATACAATAGCAGTACGCCCGCTACTGTGCAGCAAGATAAGTAGCTATAGCTGTCCACGCGAAATGCAGTCTTAAGTTTGTCGCTGCCACTAACAGCGACTTCGCCTGGGCCACATTTACAGTCACAACAAAGTTGACGTTGTGGGGTAATTACAGACAGTTAAATGTAAGAGGTTAATCAAATTAAATACGTAGTTTACGTGACACTAAGACTGATTTACCCCGAGGCAAAACCATTGGTGAATAATATAATTGTTTTTCAAAACCTTCACTCGAAGTTAAGTGGCATTAAGGAATTTTGACGAAATAATTTTTCGCTGAATTTTAACGTATTGGGTGCCCCAACCTTGAGGTTAGTGAGACGGTATATGTGAGCTGATGCTGTCGAGGAACTTCAGTAGATAGTGGACTGTTTAACCTATTTTCATCACTTTTGAAAGACTTCATCCAAATTACGCCAATTTCATCTGCCGTGCAGTATTTTTGTGTTAGACATGCACGTTTGCACAGCCTTTAAAAGGAATTTCAGCACAGAACCGTTTAATAGATCAGCACAACAAACAACTGGGCAAATTACCGTCGAAATTATTCACGAAAACTACTTTTTAAAAAATAAATATTAACATTCTGGACTCATAGAGGTTTCACAACACCGCTTCTCGATAGAGCTGAGGAATGAAACTCCTATATAATTTTATTCTCACAGGTCGTACTTGCTTTTCAGATCATCTGCCTTTAAAGTTCACAAACAAAGTTTTTTATTCAACTAAGTTTTCTAATAAAATAAAATAGTAACTTGCGTTACTATTTTGGGCACTTACGTAAGCGTCATTCTGACACGAATACCTCAGTATCTCTTCAGGCTAGATAAGTATCATCGGCTGGTAGAATACAAATGTTATGACTTTTTAACCTCTTTAGAGGTTGCATTTCGAAATATCTTAATTTCACATTTTAAATGACTGACTGATCTATCAAACTGCAGCCCAAATCACTGACCCTAGAATCGTGAAATTATTTTGTGTGCGTCCCCCTTAGGTCATAGTCGAGTATTAAGAAGGAATTTTTCGAAAAACGTTCTCTAAGAGGGTGAAAAGGGGTGAAATGTGTTTCCGACGAAACGTTGATAGAGCTAGTACCCGACGGTCTATCATCGTGATTTTTACTGTAATAGGACACATAAAAATACATACTAGCTTGTTTAAGGATTTTTCGATATTCAACATTTAAGGAAGTGAAAAGACCTTAAATCAATTTCCGATTAACTATCGATATCTATCGAATACTTCGAGATAAAGAGTCGGTACTCAATTCAAAATATTGCTTACGTAAATACCCAAAAGTAGTTTTAGGATTTTTTGAAATTCGACCCCCCAATCAGTATAAAAGGGCAAGATGGATTTATTTTATGAATCGTATATATCACTGAAATACAACTGACTATCGTCGAGATTTTTACTTCGATCGGTCACGTATACAAATGTCTATTACAGGACTCCAAGACGTTTCGAAATTCTGTAATTAAAGAGGTGTCAATAGGTGAAATGCGTTTACGGTTATTACTCCATATTTATCGAACCAATCCAGATATCGAAGTGCCCTTTGCTTTTACGCTAACTGCATTATGAATGTGTTTGAAAGATTCTTGCAAAAGAGGCATTTAGTGATTTATTGTGAACCTACTCCTTTCCAGTGGTATGTTGTCTCATAAAACTACACATTAAACCAAGAATCAAATAATTTAGAAAAAAGGAAAATGGCTGAAGACAAAACATACGTAAATAACATCACCTAAAAAATTCCACGATAATTTGTGTTGAATAACAGAAAACCCAAAATGGTAATAATTAATTTAAAACAAACACAAAGAGAAAATAAAACAAGAAAAACAGAATGAAACTTCGGACGTTAATGTTAAGAGCACAGATAGCCAAGACGAAGAAAAAAAATTTACTCACTTACTGCTACTGTAGGTGAATTCTCGAATACGACTACAAGGAACGGCCGATCTGACGAATCTAAATATAATCTTCGTATTTTATAGTTCTTATCACGATTTCATCTTCTGTTCGAGCACTCAGTGAAATTGTGCCTGTGTGATTCCAACGCTCGATATTGCTCTGCCTACGTGTTCTTACATTGTTGCTCCAACAGGCGAACAATACAGCAAGTACTTTTATAAGACTGTTCTTCCAGACTACAGGATTCAATAAACTCTTTTAGGATTTTATCGTTGTGCTGGCGTCACACTCATGATTCCACCCCTATACAGAAGGCACGTTATGAAAGTGCTTAAGTGACAGTATACAAACAGCTTTTTCACTTCGTCTTAAGCATTCAAATTCATATTACATTATATATTAAAAACATTTTCTTCGCCTACACTGATACTAATAAATTTTTGTGTACTACACTGGGCTTTATGTGTGTACCAGAAAACTGTTACTTTCGTCATTGTATGACTTCCTGGTTGTGCGTTTTTGTGCTTTTTTATTTTATATAATGTAATATTTATTTATAAGCACATTTCAAATTGCACAATGCGTATTAAAAATTTTTAGAAATTATTTACTTTAGTGACCCCTAGAATATAATTTTTCGGCAACTACAATAAGGAAAATATTAGAGATAATGCGGTTCATTATTATGGTAAATGAAAAAGGCGCTGGTACTAATGATGCATTAAGGTGTGTTGAATCTATTGCGAAATAATTTTCAGTGGAAATCGTACAATTAATTTCACATAACGAATATTTTTACTCTCTTTAGTACATGGCTAATTTTAGGCATGTAGCCTTCTTTTTCACTAAAACATTTTTATAACAAACGTATAAGAACAAAGTCGTGTAACTGACCAAATATGAATACTTATGATAACTGTGGCAAAACGACTATAAAACGCTTAGACGATTAGTAAAAAGAATTACGAAATCAAAAAATTTATAACAATTAAAAAAATACAAAACAAACAAGAAAAAAAAAAGGTCATGACATATTTTACTGCAGTTACAACGTAAACCACACCACTTTCATAGTAAATTCAAAATTTTTATGACAATTAGTGGCGACTTTATAAATTAATAACTATTAACTAAATACACTAAATTAATCGTTCTTGCATAAAATCACTTGTTGATAAAAACCTGTATTATGTATTGCCAAAAACCTTTAAAATACACGTAAATTACCACAAGAAACTTATATAATAGTCTTAAAGTAAGTGAAATATTAGAAGAAACAAATAAAGTAATCTTAGAAAGTAAAGTAAGTGAAATATTAGAAGAAACAAATAAAGTAAATTTATAAAGTAATAAAAGTTCTAGAGTGATAAGATGTCTCGCAATTAATTAAACAATTACTGTACCAACACGTTTACGGGAAAGAGACTGTAATATTAGAAACTAATAACAACAACCAATAAAATGCTGCTTGGAGATTTATGACATTTATACAAACGAATAAAAACGAACATTGCTGACAGGCGACAAATGCATCGTTTATAATTAATATTGCAATAATTTAAATTAATTTATTACGGATTCTGTGATGTTATTAACCACGAAGAAAGGAAATAAATTATGTATTACGTATGCCAAATTGCCATTTCCAGACATACGACCTCGATGTTTACAAACGCGACGTTTGAATGATGGAAGTGTTGACGAATTCCGCACTTCAAACAGTTCCATCCCCGTGCAACAAAGACAGAGAAATGTATTGAGAAAGTGTGAAATTTATGGTTAGGAATGGACAGTTGTAGTGAGTATGTAGGTCTTATACCGAAGAATGATCACAAGACTTTAAAGTAAATAAGTAGAGTATGTTGTATGCGTTGCAATTATGCTTAATTTTGCTTATACATTTTCATCGACAACTGAGAACACCATATCGCGGTTGTAAAGTACTGTAAATATTAACGTTTGAATGAGGGTTAATTTGATGCTTGGCCGGCAAGGCCATTTATGCCAACTTGGCGACACCCTAAAGCTCCAAGAAGCCAACGGGGGCGGCTGGACAGTCGACAGCAGATCTAACCCTTAACAATTCAATAATATGAAATCAATGGAAGTGTTATTTTGTAAGATTTTGTACACGTCTATTATTATTACTGAGCATGGGTGATTACTTAAAATGATATACAAATAAATAATGACACAATTAGGAATTTACAGTAAGTTCGAAATGTACAGTCCTGTATCTTGTTTCATTAGTAAGACGTAACGATCGCCTTGTAACGAATTTGTTTCCATTTTGATATATTTTTGCTAACTATCCCAACTGGCACTCTGGCATGCCAAAATCAATTTTAACGGGCGCCAGATTCTAGCAGTACGTGTAGCAGTATCTCCAGTTACTAGCAGTAAATGTAGCTAGTTGGATGATCCTGACACTTCAGTGCGTTTCTGTGGCAATTTAATTGTGATTTTTACTTTAAATGTTTTTATTTGAAGTGTGTGGAAAGTATAAAGATACAAACTCAATAAACGTTCCGAGTACTTCCAACAACCAGCAAAAAATACAATAAAGGTTACCGAGCACGGAAAATGACTTGGAGAATCTTTGTGTAAGGAGGGGGGGGGGGCAGGTATTTCGCCCAGGGCTTGGAACCACCTTGCACTAGCCCTGCTTAAGCGTCAAATGGTATAAAGTGCATATAATTTGAATATATACATTAAACGTCATTTCGCCGAACTGGCGCGGTTTCATTGTTTTATTAGTTACAATGCAGTGCGTCCGTTTGGATAATCTTTAACTAATATTTTTACCAGATATACGACGGCAATCAGACATTGCCACATGATTTAAAATGTGTTATCATCATTAATTAATGTAATATATCCGTACTCAAGTCAAGCAAAGTAGCTTCAGTCTTGGAGCGTTAACATTACAGATGTTTGCTAGCTTGCTACGAACATGTCCGTGTAATTAGTGTTGTCTGAATCTCCAACAAACAGTGGCGGCTCGAGGGTTGTTGCCAGGGAGTGCACAAGTTACCGAGAACTGTACACTCGGGGGAGGGTGCCGCTGTATACCATTTACCACGAAATATATACTGTCTACTTATTGTGTTGTGACCAGTTAATAATAAGCAGCGCCTACACATCAGCATGTCAGTGGTTGTAGCGTCAACTAGCGCATAACTATATACAGTTATTTGTAACCTGGGCACTCCCTGGCAACAACCTACGAGCCGCCACTGCAAACAAACTAGCTTTATTTTTCAAAACATAGTTTTCGAAAGGATTATTCGTAAACTATTTACCTAAGAGTCTCCCAGGATATCTTTTTTGTTAATTTATACTTAATGATTATTTCGGTAACCTTATCAATCATACACAACTTCCTGTTTTAAACGTTTTCTTAAAATCAGGATTGAAAATCCTATTTTTTTAATGGCGAAGATGATGAACGAACTGCACTTGGATGTAATAATATTTTGTACAGAAAATTACTTGTCGATATGGGGCTTAGTAGCAATTAGTTCTTGATATTTTGTTAACACAGATTTGAAACTTCTATTTTCGGGAGGCTGCGCAGCTTTGTAAATAATTACTTTTGGTAAAAAATGTGTATCCTTATTTTAATAACATTCGTACGTCGGATCGTATATACAAAAATATATATGCCAGTAGAATGAAATGAAATATGTGGTTCGATCCGGAATCGTTTTGACGATACATTATGATATTGCCTGGAAAGCCGGACAGCGAGAGGTTCGGGCTGCAATTAGACCAGCGTAGGGAAACCACGGAAGACAGCAACGCACCTCACCCCATCCCCAGTAGTGGCGCAATAGTGAGGACAAACACACCAATATAACGTCTTGTTACCAAGTAAACCAGGCCTGTCGCCCACCAGTACTCATCGTATCAAGAGCAGTCGAGCTCTCCTCCGGGGCTCGGCGGTCGAGTCCCGGCGGTGGCATCCTCTTCCGTCGTAGCCGTCTACCTCATGAATCCAGCTTTCGGTAAGGTCGTCAGATCTCATAATGTGGCAGCAACCCTCAAATTATTATAATATATCAATAATCAGTAATATTGCGCTCCCCTCCTAAATTAATGACACATTGTAACCGTTTTGTGTTCAAAAATGCCCGTGTAACCACAAATTTCTAAATAATTCAACCTTAATTAACATCTAAATAAATCCACAATGTAGCTACCATCTGAGCGAACCCCTCACTTAATAATAATAACTTTGTAACAGCAACCATATTAACCCACAAAAATAAAAGTTTTGTTACGTAGACTTTTGAACCCAGACTGTCAACACGAGTAATAATGTAGTGCAGCTTGTATTTAGCTGAAACTTACGGTGTCTCTCTTACCTTTATTATTACATTACTACATTTCCCGAAAACGACCAAAAAATATAATTTATTTATTTGTAACAACCTCTCTTCACAAGATATTTCATACAGCCCTACTACAATAATACACATAACTCAGGTACCGATACCTAACTCAAAAGTCATGCAGAAGCAATAGGTCTACCTACGTAATCGTAAATTAAAAAGCCTTTTGATAATGGTAATTTTAAAACTAAAAAGTTTTGTTTCACAATATGTTTAAAAACTACGCTACAAAATACATGGTGTTGTAGTATACATTACTAACCCCTACTTATTTTATAGTTTTTAAGATCGACACTAGTAAATATGTATCAGACATACGTATGCAGTACCAGGAAATGTTTTCAAAGATGATTCACAACAAAAACAAACTTGCTTTTGTAAACATTTCATTAGCACAAATGTTTCGACATATAAAATACACTGCTGTTAACTTACAATTAAAATTAGCGAACTGAGAAAACGCAATTGTTTACTTACTAACTTAGTGTCCAACAGTTCGAGTTTATTTTCTGAAACAACTGTAAGATTTGCAATATAATGGTTCAAACACAGGTGTAACACGTTTTCTCATTTAGTTGTACACCTGTGGTTGCATACTCAACATACTACCTGTTCAAATATATTGAGTCCGACTGAAGATAACACTGTCCAATCTATTATTGTGCAGCGTGTTTGTCATAAGAAATTAATTTAGTCGACGCCGTCTATGTGATTTTGTTATACTTTGTGAGTATCTTGAAGTGAATTATCTCTGCCGAATTCAGAGAGCATACTTCAATAAAGTGCCACCCTACGATTATGTCATAAATGCACTAAGGAAATTACCGCATTAACATAAGTAGCTCTTGACACAGATGTCTGATTATATATATATCGACGGCCCAGTTCAAAAAAGAAACAACAAAAATGGCATTTTTGAGTTTGGCTCACGAATACATAGGTAGAAGTGCACTCTACCCAGTTGACAAGAAAAACAACACGTAAATTTACTTGTATTATTAACGTAGCACTTTTTCTAACCGTCAGCGAAGAGTTAAAAATTGTGTTTATATTGTTTTAATGTGTGATAATTTCAGCAAGGCAAACTATAAACATTTTAAACACCTAAAATAGTTACCTCTACACTTTTACATCAAATGAACTCCAATTATATACGTTAGTTAAAAATTTTTCGGCGAAACGAAAATCTCTTTACATGCATTTTACTCACAGCTCGAATTTTGAGTTGTGTCCTTTTGAACTGGGCCATCGAAATATATATATATATATATATATATATATATATATATATATATATATATATATATATATATATATATATATATACACACACACACTCTCTCTCTCTCTTGGATTACATGTAGCCAAAAAGATATTGTGAACATACTGCTGTCCTGTAGCCTAACTTGAATTCACACACAACTAATCCTTGGTAATACGATCAGCTTTGCAACGAAGGGTTGCTTACATGGCAGACATCCAGGTGACCCTGAAAATTCTTTTTATGTTCTCAAACCCGTTTATCATTAGAGTGTTCCACGAGGGTTACATGCATTTTTGTGTATATGTAATTACTTCTTTGAAAATAATAAATATACCCATGGGAATGCTGGAATGGATCCTTAACCAAAACCATGGCCGATTCCTTTCCTGTTTCCTAGTATCTCTAATGATCTTGGTTGTCAAAGAAATGTTCAGCTCCACTGAAAAAAGTCACCATTTACAATAAAAGGCACTGTGGCAATAATACAATACCTGGCATATAGGCAAAAACTGCTACACTCGCAATGAAGTACACACAGAATGATTGTAAATGCATTTTGTAACCAGAAAAATGCCCCTTATGCTGCAGTTCTTTAAAAGCGCGTCTCAAATTTAAGTAAAGGAGTTCTCAACAAATAAAACTAAATTTTACAGCTCCACACACACCTATGCCCAGCACATACCTTCACCTCTGGCGAATTTCAGGTGTGAAATTATGTAACATACAACCGAAGTTCCGGCGCCTACGATGCTATAATGGCTTAGTACAGGTTTCAGTGCTCACCTCACATGCAGTGTATTGCAGTCACTTGTTATTTGTATGATTTTTGTCTCGTAAACAGCGTGTTTTGCGACTTGCGAAAACAGGACCTTTTTTGTTACTTAAGATATACTGTTCAGAAAAGTAACATAAAATGTTCAGAAAAACCCAAAGGCACAACTGTTGTGATCAGTAAGAGGGTGGCCACCTCTGTTATTTCCATGAAGGGGAGAGTTTTAAAGTGTTGTTTCTTCACGGGATAAAGATCTCGATAGCAATAATCATTATGCGTAGAATTGTAATTTATGTCCACTTAGTTTCAGATATTTTATTTTCCAAAAAATTAATAAAATTGATTTTCAATTGTTAATATCTCCCTTAGAAATAGTGCTAGGCGAAATTGCTTTATGTAATCATACCTCATTACCTCATTTCTATAAGGAATCACAAACTCACTATTTGCAATTGTAGTTCTCGTGAATTTTCTGTGTATATTCACACACCACACACACACACACACACACACATATATATATATACACACACACTCACACACACACACACACATTACGTTCAGAGATTTCCACTAAAAGAATTTACCAGTATAATAAAAGACCCTACTTTCCTCAACGTGGTTGTAAATTAAACCAACATTTTTTCAAGCCACGTAGATAAGCAAATACGAGCTCAAAATAAATAATATTGTTTGTTGTATTTAGAATAACTGGATAGAATGTAACGAAATTTAATATTACGGTCCATAATTTAAACTTCGATTTTAATAATCTTGCTTGTACGTCCACCAAGCTAGAAGATAGCGTGGCTTAAATATCTAAGTAGTATCATATTTCCAAATATACGAGACCAATAACAATTTTCTAGGTTAATTTACTTACAAACTGAAGTAAGTAGGTCCTTCAATTACACTGGCGAACCCATGTTAACGTTATTTTAATAGAGCGCATGCGACATATTAAATATTGTGGCGTCTATACACTGACTCGGAACACTTCAAAACGGACGTTAAAACTCTTATTTAGTGCCATCTTAAGGTGACCATCTGCGTGAACTTATTTTGCGCGTTTGAGGTATAAAAGTAAAGAAGTGGCAAGGGCGAGACAGTACGCCCATCACGCCTAATCGTAGTCTCTATGCGTTAGTCACTGAACTGGATTTTAATCTTCTCGCCGTCAACGCGCCTGTATGAGACTTTTGCCTGTGAACCTTTGATTTTATGATGTATTATTTAATGTAATGATTTATTGTACATGCCTATACATTTTAAAAGATTCTGCGCCAATATTTCCATACATACATTAGGACTTCAAAAACAAGCATTTTCGCCATTTTCGACTGCAAGAAAATGTTTTAATAAGAAGTGGTAAACTTGGAACGGGAATAAACACATGTGAGGTATTTTTTAAACGTTATTCCTAAACAGACATCACACATGTGCGATCGAAAGTTTTCGAATAATCTAGTAACGGTCGAAGCTCAGCTCACCACTCAGCCACCTTAAGACTTGGCAGAAAAATTTACAATTATGTACGTATAATGAATACTATCGTCATTTCGTCTTCATTACTGAATTTGACATGTTTGTCAGTAAATATAAATGACACCATGCAGTTTTGCATGTCAACTAACATAAAAATTTTAAATGTTTTCTGACGTGACGCATTAAAACCTATAGAAATAAGAATATACGCAAAGAATGTAGATATTTATTTGAGGTGAGATCGCTTTTTACAATCGCTTGTACTAGTTTTTCTTGATTTTGTTCGATCGTTGGGTTTTCTGCAATTTGGAAACATTTATTCGCAATGGATTATGCAAAAAAAAAAAAAAAGAACACGCTTATTTATTTTAGATATGTATTTAAAACTGTGATGTCTCTCGTAGAAAAAAATTCTAACATATTAAAAAAATTGAATATTTATGATGTAACGTGTTTTCATAATTTCGTTTATGAAATATTTACACAAGTTTATGTCGGATATTTCAATTAGTACACAACATGTATATTTGTTGCAAATTGTATTAGTTAATTTTGCGAGTTGTATTTTGCGATGAGTAAGTATCGAAAACTGTAAAATTTTTACTTTTACGTGACATAATGCGGATTGCGGAATTGACACAAGGTATAACGAACAATATTTTTTACAGCTGAGCATTACAAAAAAAAGGCTGTTACTATAAACTGTCACTTTAATTCGTTGTATAGGTAGATACAAATATTTTTTTCCATACTAAAACGCAATTATAACATGCTGTAGGAGCTATTCTACAACGTTATGTTATTATTGTGTCAACACTTGGCCATGAGTTGTTTGCTGAGTTTTTTCTTGTAGTTTCATACAGTTGTAAGTCCATTCTTTAACATTAATATTCAATTTTTTACTACATGTTTACGTAAACCTTAAATATCCTTGCTTTGTTGCTAGGAATTTAACATTCCGTTTACTTACCAACTGTATGAAATTTAACTCCTATCCCACTATATCAACAGCATGTAATAGTATTTCTATCCTTCAAGTTCATATTTTGTTTCTCGAAATGTTTTGACTCACTGGAATATGCTTTGCTGTAAACATGACGATACTGAACGGTTGATTCCTCCTTAACTTTTAAAAAATAAATTTTATATAGATATTAATTGCAACAGCTCACACAAAAATTAATTTTTATACTCTGTCGTGGTTTCGTATCCTCAACTTTACGCTCTGGCTTCACTAGTAATGTAAAAATCTATCTTTTCTTAAACAAAATTTCTGTCATATTATTTAATAATTACACAAGTATTTAAAGCTGTAATGTTGTATTCAAAATTTTGGGAAACATGACTAATAAAACATTATTTTAATGCCCTGGAATCTCAATTTTCTTCTGCTATTTCGTCTAGTAATTAGTCCTAAATGTCGATATTTTAACGCAAGTGATTTCATTGCCTTAAATAAATATTTTAAAATATACGACCAACGACAGCATTCCATTTCTATATGTGCTCGTAGTGGAAGAAAAACAAACGATTTCCACAAAAGTTTAAAGGAAACCAACACATTTCTGGCCAATGCCTTTATTTTAAAATTCCAACCATTCTACGAGCACAAAGACTAGCACAGTCCACACATTAGATAGTTGAACTGAAAAACTCTGCACACACAAACTAGCAGCAGATAGACTTGTACATTTTCAAAATTTTTTTAAAAATTAACTGCTGGCAAGTAGTTATATCGTCGGTATCATAAAACGAAATATAAAACGAAACATTACAGATATAGGTCTGAATAAACAAATAACCTAAAGATCTGTGGGAACTCTGGTTAATCCATACGTCCGTAGGTAGTTGGGTAGTAAATAAAGACTACAAACAGCATTCAAATCAGACAATTACACAAAAAATATGATTGCAGAAATAAAATTACAGTAAGACAAGTCACAAACTCAGAACGTGAATGTAACTGGATATAGACTGGAGAGACTAGCAGACACCTTTCTAGGCATAAAAGAACACAAATATAATGTAAAGGAGAGTGAAGTTAAAAAATCCAAACTAGCAGAATATGCCTGGAACAATAGCCACAGAATACTGTGGGAAAATGCTGCTCCTCTGACATAGGAAACAAACAAAATTAAAAGAAAAATCAAAGAATAGGTAATTACAGTTAGTAACAGGAATGTATTAGCCAACGAAGAATAGAACTGAAAGCATTTGGTTACCAATAATTAAAATTGAAAATCAATTTTCAACATAAAATAACTAAGCCATAGCCATCGTCACAGGAAAGCATTAGCCAACAACAACAGACACTTACCTGCGCAGCTAAACAGGATATGGCTCTTTCCTATTGGCCGGGACAGAAGATGGGGAAAATCAGATACTCCTCGGACTGTGTATGTGCCTGAAGACGAGGACAGATGACAGTCTCCGAAACGTCGCGACTTGCTTAGGCGGAGACCATTGCGTCCGTCTGTGTTTTCATTATTTCACTGTCCACTGTTTGTGTGCTACTTGTATTCGTTCTTTTTCCTCCAGGTGTCTGTGTTTCTGCTGTGACGTCTACATTTAGTTTTTTTACGTTCGTTACGTTTTGTCTTTTTTGTTGTTGTATGGGCCTATATTTTTTCTATCTGCGGTTTCGAAATTACTGACGGTATTACTTTTATGAAATGATCTGAATTGGTACATGGATGCCCAAATGTTCATTAATTTTGTTGTAACTCATTAACTGAATTCGTTGCGGAATTATATATGTTTAACTATGTTTGTGTCAGTTGAAAACAAAAGTATTTTTGTTTGTTTACTTATATATATACATACACACAACAAATTAATTTTTGTTATATTTTTCTATGCTTGGCAAATGAATAACGTGCCAAATTATTTTTTCGAAAATATCATTATAAAAATGTAACAACACATAGATCATCTTTTAAAATAACGTGATTTTAACCAATAGTAACTTTTTTACGTAAAACTTGCAGTAACACGAACCTAGAATAATTTATAAAATAGTATTTGGACTTGTTTTTTCACACGTCACACAAACGCGACTTTTCTTTTGCTGCAACTGACTGCAGGTGCCTATAATGTATTGTCAAGTCCAGATGGGTATATGGCATATAATATACTTTTACAACTAACTACTGTTCACTATGATCTTGTTAATGTCCAATGAAACTATAACGCACGCCTGGCAAGTACTACATTATGGCCAACCATCCCATCGTATATAGATAATACAGTTACATAGTGTGGAGTGCCATTGGATCATTTTACAAAAGTAATTTCTCTAATATAAGTATTGGCATGTATCTGATTTAATCAACAATTAAACGGAGTTTTATGAATAACATTACAGAAAAATAGACAATTTGTGGGCCTGTTTATCAGTTTTAGTTTTAAACACGTAAAAATATCAAAAATTATGTTCAACAGGTTGTGAAAAGAATCTGCGACATTTAAGTGCATTTTATATGTATTCAGTTCAATAATGCATTACATTGTAAAACTGTGGTGTTTTGCTCAGCATACAGTATTTTGCAAAGTATTCAACAAAGTACAGGCACAAATACAAACACACGTAGAGTTTACTAAATTCATCAACAGAAACTGCCACGTCGTGAACAGTTACAGAGAAATCACAAGTATAAGGGCGTGGTCTACACCAGTTTTGAACATATTTTATTTTTATATTTGTACCAGATATTTTTTTTTCTTATTTTAAACATAAATTGTAACTAAATCTTTCTTTAAGGAATTTTTTGTATCTCTGATATTTTTTTGCGGTATGACATGTAAACTTCCAAATTTGCAATTTTCGGTTTTATGTATGCCACTAAAATCAACTGACATACCAAACTGAAGAAAATTCACAGTCTATAACAATGTTGTAGATTACAATTCGACATATATAAAAAATGAAATCATTTTGTATTTTATTAAAAATTATGAGTTTTGAAATGAAAATACAAAAATTTCAAACATTAATTTTAAATACAAAAATATTTTTTTGTTTTTATATGTCATGCTATAGCATACAACATTGTTATACACTGAGAATATATTCGATCTGGTTTGTCAATTGGTTTTAGTAGCTTACATAAAACCATAAAATGCAAATTTTGACATTTACGAGTCATTATGGTAAAACTATGACAGATACATAAAATTCTAAAGAGGATGATTTAGTCACAATTTATGCCTACAGCAAAAAAATCTGGTACACATATGAAAATAAAAAATTACATGGGAAACTGATGTAGACCACGCCCTTAACAAAACATAATTTAGAATAATACGGAAGGTTTTTGTGAAATACACAACATGATTGTTTGATAAGTCTTACGTTACAACTGCTATTTTTATTCCATTTAACTTACTGGGTAGTAACTTTTAACGTTGTTCTATTACTGTTACACATATTACGTTATGAACCAATATATTTTTTACTATTATTCATATGCAAGTTTTAACATTGCCAGAGTTAATTATTTGAATAAAGACAATTTATACGACATAAACACCATAACACCATATGTGCATACACACATATATCAATAAATAAGTACAAATACATGTCTATACAACAAATATTCAAAAGCACAGCTTAAGTACTCCCATCAAGTATAATGAAGAGCATGGTACAAATTATGAAGATCATTAATATTATTCATGTATTCGCTTTCTTATAACAGCAACACATCTTCCATCTTGTGAAAGAACATTTAAACGAAGTAATTTTTAGACGTTATACCCAAGGATAAGTATATGTTACAGAAGTTAGACAAAATAATGGAACTGTGGATTAAATTATTAAAAATATCGGAAAAAACAGTGTGACATTAAATCCAAGTTCAAAACACTCATTTATTAATTCCCTTAGTAGAAAGAGTAAACTAACTTCCATAACTTTACTTGTTGCCAATCACAGAAATATGTTGACAGTTGTCTAGATAAATTTTTATCATTAATCATCTTATGAAAAACAAGACAAATAATTATTTAGTCTCTAAACATTTTACCTAAATTGAAAAAATTGTCCTCATTCAACAACTCAAAATATGAATAAATATTCGAATGAACAATCAAATGTCATCTCACAACATATTTTCTTAAGCAAACAGTTGTATTTTACAAAGCACAAAGTACTAACCAATAATGTCATGAAGCACCAAAAAGGTTGATTAATTATATACCAAATATTTAGAACGAAATTCTGACCAGATTCGAAGCAGTTACTAGAACTTTTCATGCTCTATACGAGCGATAAATACCATGCACCTTACGAACAAACACGAGGTAAAATAAATTCCAAATGGCCGCAAGGAGATGCATACCAGCGAGAGACAGTAATGTAAAGGAACGACTAGCGACCCTTTATTACAGCAATAAATAACAAAAAGAAAACCTGAAGGGTTGTTATCAAAATATAAATAGTCTGCATAATGAGTGAAAAACCAAAAGGCAAAAGGACTAGACAAAATACTCCGCGATCGTTTTCCTTGACAATGATGATAATAAGTGGAGCTTATTAAATTTGGAATGAACACACAGAGATTTACAGAAATTATATAACTAAGAACAAACCACTACTCCATATAGCGGAAGGTTACCTAATTTTCCTCGCTGACCTGCAGTGGGATGGAAAAAAGGAGAAGTCTGTCGCCCTTGCTGCCAGCTGTCCAAGTGAAACCAGCCTACCCTCCTAGGCCGGTCGGCCGATCCGACCCAGGAGGGGAGAAGAGGGGAAGAAACAGACAGCAGTAGAAGAGTGAGGGAGGAGGCAGAAAGGGAAAGAGAGGTAGTAAGGAGTGGGAGTCGATTAGCGATGCTCTTAGTTGAAGTAATCGATAGAGTTGACATCGGTAAGTTCATACGAAGGCACCCACAGGGTACAACGTACAACAATAAAATGTCACAATTTTTATGCACACTCCATAAAATACATTTAGTATGTAGACACATTGCCTAGCAAGCATTAACATGATTTTTACACTGTAACCTGAACAATCTTATACTTTGTATAAACGTGGGTCAAAACAATTTTTTTAGTTAAACAAGACATGTTTAAACAAAATATTTAATATTTGCTTAAACCACAACAAATGCAGATTCAGAATTCATGAAACGACACTGTACGGCTGGTAGGGCAAAGCCAATGGTGGAACTATTTTAAATAAAATGTTGGGGGGGGGGGGCAGAAACGAGTAGTTAATTTGCAACGGGTCGTCTGTAGTATTTAAGTAGGCGTCCTACCATATGGTGTCACTACGACATATCTATAACAATAGTTACCTGGTTTGACAGCAATAAAGCGTATGGACAGTGATCCAACATCGTCGGACTGGCCGGGGTGCACCAGTACCTTGGCTGCCACGTTTACCTGACCTCACCAAGAGTGATTTTTTTTCTCTGCTGCTACATGCAGTCGCTAGTGTACGAGGCTCTAGTGAATTCAGGATGATCAAAATTGTCATCACGACGCTTGAGGACAACATGTTCCTTCGTTGCCGATTGTGTATCCGTAAAATTGGCCTCATTTTGGACAGTTTTGATAACTTTGTGACCATTTGCTGGGCGGCAATAACTACAGATCTAGCACATACCGCGTTTGTTATGGGTTAAACTACTTGAAATACTGTAGTAACGTAACGACTCGTAAACCAATAAACAGCAAAATAATTTTTGTGACAGAAAATTTGAAATAATTTTTATGTATGTGACACATTATTTTTCGGCAGAATTCCAGAAAAGTTCTTCCTTAAAATTGTAATAAATTTGTCATTGGAGGAGAGAAAAATGTAATATACTGTTTAAAATTTAGTTATAACTATTTAAGTTTTTTTGTGAATTTCCGAAAAATAAAACTGGATGAGTATGACAATGTAAGATGCGACACATCCAACCATAGAGGCTAGCAGAGGATAGTCCAGAGTGAAGAAACCAGCACAACTGAATGTCAGATCTCTACTGGAGATGTAGTTGCTGAAATCTCTGAGATTCCTTGTTCTGGCTTCGTCTGTTGTTGTCTGTAGCAACATCTTGTGTATGATAACCTTGGTTGTCCTCGACTCCTTCATAGCGGCACTGCTCGATGCTACAAGAGCTACAGCTTGAGCGGTAAATATACCTGCCTGCAAGAATGAACTAACAAGCTCTACCTTCCAAACTCTGCGACTCGGTGGTGCGAAACCTAGTTGAAGGCCACAGAAAACACAGAGGGTAGTACTTAGGAAAGATAGCAACATTATCAACAATGCCTGGACTCCATAGGTTGCATTGACAATCTGCGTGATGTCGCAGATTTTATCATACAGTGACGCTAATGTGGAAATGTTGTAGAGTTGTGAGACATTCGCAGAAGAATTGTTTATAGCTTCGTGAGAGTGAGAAGTAACGTTTTGCAGAAAGGACACCTGTATTGTCTTTGTGAATAGAAGTCCATTGGTTCTGTAAAACTGCATTAGTGATGGTACTTCAATAGACAATAAACCATTTAAAATACTTATTCTCTGTTTAATCATCATAATCCAATGTACCAAATTAGCTGTCATTACTGATACAATAGCAGAGGATAGGTTATCAATAACCAGTGTGACATAATAGTCTGCGTCAGATTCGTACCAATAGCATAGACCTGTATTGCAGATGAACACCACCACGAATATTCCTGATGCAATTACAATTAATTTTGAAGACTGTGTGTGCCACCTATTGTAAACATCATGTACGTGCCCAAATAACATCTTGTCAACGTTAATTAATTTTTGCTTGATTTTTTGTCTTTTAGTGGTATTGAAAATCATTGTTATCAATCCGATCTCAGAAATAATAGTCAAAGCACTATATGTGATGATTTCAAAAGCTAAATTTGTGGATCCTTCTATTACATGTCTAGCAAATTTAACGCACCAGTGTATGTAACCTATTGGGATCGTTACTATCACGATCCCAGTGTAAACAGCTGCCCTTTTTGAGCGGATTATTGACAAAATCCATTTACCCCCTACTTGAGATGTTGAAACGATACATGTTTCAAGACCAAACAGCCTTTTTAGTTTTATCAGTGGCTGGAGAGAGTGAAGAAAGCTCGCTTGGACTGATTTCTCCATGGGTACCTGCAAGCACGAATAGTATCCTAAGTTTAAGCACAAGTTTCAGCTTAGTTAAAAAAAAAAAGAGTCTCCATACAATATGTAATATAAGTAAGGAGGCAGCATCTATAAAAATACAGTACAAACTATTTTACTAAAAACAAACATCTGTGATGTATATTCGATAAATTGTTCAACACATTTTATAATTTCAAAGGATGTATCACAATAGATATGATAAAGAGTCCCTGCGGCAAATGAAAATGTAAATAATTTTTTTTCTGGAAACAATGATGTAGTGTAGAAAATATAACATGTCAAAGAATGCGCAGAGTCAGTTTATAAACTCGTGTACTACACACTGTTGTGCGCAAGTGTTAGTTAAAAAGTTTTTATCTATTTATCTAACTATATTTGTGTAGGCCTATTAGTGTTCGCAGGCTTTCGCGGCCGTTGTCTGTAGTTTCTAGGCTTCTGGGTTGTAGCGGCATCACTGTCGTATAACTTACCGACGTTTCGGAGAACATTGCAGCCTCGACCATCAGGGTTGAGTTGTAACAGCAGTAACAGTTGCCTTTGTCTCTACGAGGTCCTTCTGCCTTTATATATTGTGGGCTGGGCCTGGGTGTTCCCAGATTGACCAGGGTTGTCGGCCATTCCCTTGCTATCACTGCTGAGATTGGCAGTCCCACTTGGCCAATCCCTGGTCGCCTCCCTCCTGGTTTGCTCAGATGTTTGACTAATCGCGAAAGGACTTGTCTTTGCTTTGTTTGTAAATATAGGTGCCCGTCTATTGCTTAGTTTGTAGCCATCTTCCCTATTGAAGTCGGATTGATGTTTTAAATTTTCTGTTGCATTACATCCGAGAGGCAATAGAAATTTCAAAACATCCATCCAACATCAATAGGGAAGATGGCTACACATTAAGTAACAGATGGGCACCTTTATTTACAAACAAAACTCAGCGAAAAAATAACAGAGAGACAAGTCCTTTCGCGATTAGTCAAACATCTGAGCAAACCAGGATGGAGGCGACCAGAGATTGGCCAAGTGGGATAGCCAATCACAGCAGAGATAGCAAGGGAATGGCCGACAACCCTCGCCAATCAGGGAACACCCAGGCCTAGCCCATAGTATATAAAGACAGGAGGACCTCAGAAAGGTTACAGTTACTGCTGCTGCAACTCAACCCTGAAGATGGAGGCTGCAATTCTCTCCGAAATGTCAGGAAGTTATACGACAGTGACGCAGCTACAACAGAGGAGCCTAAAAGCTATATTTAACTGTACACTATAAAAAAACTTACTTTTACTAACCTGAGTACACAACAAAATTGAAAATAAAGAATTACTGCAGGTTTGTTGAACAGGAGTCGATAGATACAGGCATAGCAGAAATTGGCTTTCATATTAGAAAAAACTAAAAATTGTAGTTTTTTTATTAGTTTACATCACGGTCTATGAGCGTGTTTTACTTTAATAACTTAACAGGTACACTACCATAGAAATGTTAATATATCTACGGCTAGAAAATTATTTGTAAACATGTCTGTGAACAGAGATCAGCGTAAATATTTACGACACCCTTTTCAGTGAAAAAGCTGAACTTAACTAAGTTATTACTATAATTTTTACTAATTGCATTCAAAGTGATTGATTAACAATGCTCTTTATATAAGCAGACCGTTTTCGTAACATGCTTATTTTGTTAAATTTCTGATACAGCACCAAACTTACCTAAAACCTTGAAGTTGGAAATAACATTTTATACTAGAAAACATTTGTTCAAACACATTCAATTTTTTTACGTTTAATTGATTGCAAGAATATTGATTTTGATAATTTACAGTCCGTACTTTCCTCAATTTTCTAGCATCGTGTAGGTTTGTATAAGTTTATCAATGTAAGTAAATTTTGACAACGCTTAGGCGATAGTGATAAAACATATTGCTAACCTACTATTGTCATTCATGGACATACACAATTATTCGTTATACATACTTGATTGTGTACAATTGTTCTAATCCGACGTAACTGTTTGAGTGAAAAGCATACCTTATTACGAGAAGAGGATTTCCTTCTCAAAACATCTGTAGGTTACAAATTATGTAGAGAAACTGACGGTTCACTTGGTGGTCGCTTTTCATCCTTCACGTTTTCGATTTCCCCACGAGCACTTTGCGGAATTATCCCTTTGTGATTTCAAGACGCTTGTTATCTAGGCTAACGTTTCTGACGTTTCGAATGTTCATTTTGATATAATCGATATACAGATAGTGATAGATAGTGAATGTTCCTTGTCATTCCTTTTCGGCTGAGAAAAAAATAATCAGAACTTTATTAATACTGCTGCTGTAACTCCCAAGAAACTATTTTGCTGTATACTTATTCGGAATAGCATTGCTTATTTTATTACTACTCTATACAGTTATTTTTTTATACTAAATTTAACATTATACATATCATTATTAGGTACTAAAAATGTATTTATTCCTAGTATATTTTTGTTATAAATGATTTGCTGAATCACTTTTGGGGAAAACTATAATTAGATGGTTTGAATTGAGTTCTGTGGCAGTTAACAGTTCTTGTCATACACTTAACCTAGTGCTAACGCTGGACACATTTTATTTCACAAAATTAATTAGACAACTATCTGACGTACCAGTGAGATAGTTTTCCATTTTCCATTTCGAAAGTAAAATAGTAAGATAATATAAAGAGTCTTTTTTTTAAGCAATTTTTATCAGAACAATAAAAAATCTTTAAAATGAACGTTTTTTTAAAAGGAAGGAATATTACATATTTTTCAACTTAAGTGAAATAATTTCTTCTTTCATTGTATATTGCTCAGTTTTGCTGTTTCCATTCCACATTGTTCATCAAGTAATATGAATTTCATCATTCATTGAAGTGAGAAATAGTCTATTTACGTGGTGCATTTATTCGAAGGAAAATTTGCATATGTATTGATGAAGTGAAGAAATTGGTAACATATCTCGTATGCGGGTTCTTCACATTAGCAAAAAATGTCAGTATTATCCATTCTGACATAATTAATTCACAGTCTTCTTGCACACTGCACACGTATTCCAAGTTACAGAGTCTAGAGTCTAGAGTCTAGCATAAAGAAATGCTGTGAGAGTGGTCACAAAACAATCTTATATTATATCAGTACAGTGTAAACTATTCTCTTATAAATTTTTTGCACTTTTTAATTAGACATAACTTGGAATGTTTCAGCAACAGCCAAGTGAGTAAAGGAATCTACAACGAGTACAACCACAAACAAGAAAGTGAAATCACCAATTTAATAAATTGAAAGTGGTGGCGTTACATTTCATTGAATTGGTACTGTCTATTAAATATTTTGTTTCATGACAAGTAAATAGTCATATAAAGTATTTTTCTAAACGAAAGGCTTTATTTTTAAACTATAAATCGGTTAACAAAAAAAAAAAGAAGAAACGAACATATTTTATATGTAAATTACTTGCATCCTTCTTTTGCGTTAACAGACGACAGCTTAAGAATACTGTAGCTGCCTGTCAGAATTTATTACAATTTATTCCCCAGTGAAACATTAAACCAAGCTGTAATAATCGTTAAATAAATTATCGCCGGAAATTCTTCATGTTTACACAAACAAAAACCAGCATTACTTCCGCTTTACCGTTTGTCGTGTGTACGCGCATTGTGTAGAATTAAGATGGTTAACTAAAGGAAAAAAAAACTATATGATACATCAATCCTACGTACAAAAGAAAAAAGCGCAAAAGAAGCTTTATCTGCTTTAGAAAAAAATATTATAGTATAATATGAAGTATAAAAGAAAAACCTCTTACAAACAATGCGTAACAACGATTTACGTGTTAATAATCTCTCCTATTTTTTTATATTATTTCTGTTTCTGATTCGGTTTGGAAGCTCTTTTTTTTTACAGTCACTTAATGATCCAGTTTTTTAAAGGTTATTGCGCAACTCGTTTGAGATACAAATGACCATTTAGCTAAATGGTCGCTTTAATACTGCACTGAACGCAATTATAAAAATGAATTTATTCAAGTTACAATTCCTACCAATCGTACTAAACATCCGTTACTAAGGCCAGAATTTCCATGAATCAACAAAGCAGATTTTTCTGCACCACGACGGCAGACTCAAAATCAGTGATAGGTGAATGTGTTCTGAATGTTGACTGATTCACCCTTAAATTTGTCAGTCCACGAGACCACCAAAAGTAACAGTTGAGAGAGGTGAATGCCAAAATAAAAAACTAGCATGGATACGTGACACACTTTTACAAGCTGCGTAAATGTATTGTTCTTCTGCCCCTACGGATGTAGCATCCTTATCAACGAGCAGGATTTTACAGTGTATCTACTTTTACGTACAGTTATTAACAGTTAGATGAAGCTTAATTAATTGATCAAATGACGGTCGTGTAGTATACGAGTCCATCCTTCGTGACACTGTGATAAAAATATGTTAAAAAAATAAAATAAAAGACAGCGTCGTCAGGAGTATACCTTATGTCCTAAATTTAAAAATGTTACAGTTAAAAATGTATTGCACCTGTAAAGTCTTATAATTAATTACGTATATTTTGTTTTTTAATTTTCCTGTCTTATTTTAGACTCGTTGGTACTCCTAATTTAAGTGGTAAATGTATGGTAAGATTGACTGAAGTTCACTGTAAAATTATACTATTAATATTATTAATAAATACTATTTAAATTGTAAATAAAAAAGACATGTTTATAACTAATAACTGCGCACGAAAATCCTTCTTTGTAATTTATTTGTTCGAAAATTGAGTCTTTAATTTAAAAATAATATAAGTATACTTCCGATATGACTGCTGCACTTAGCGAATAAACATTCAAGCTTATCCGTAGAAATAATAATCACTATGATTTATGGTTATATCATAAATTATAAGTAATTTTGTCCAAACAAACTTAGACCTTACTTTGTAAACACATGTTTTAGTAAAAACATTAGTGTCGACAGTATGTGTACATAAAAAAAATTAAAATAATTGTAAACAAACTTATTGATGTCTTTTTTGCGAATATGCGTAGTAATTGTTACCCCAGATAAACTTAAAGGATCGTTTACTCGCACAATATTGTACGTAAGGCATCCATAACGTAAATAAAAATTTAACTTGGCCAGCAATTAAGGCTTAAATTGATCTTTGAGTATGATAAAAATTAAATTATAGAAGTCTTAGCAGTGTTACAAATTATAATTATCCATCTTTTATGTATATTTTAAATTGTACTTTTGAGATATTTTTGTACTTAAGGCAACCGTTTTAGTGTGCTGTGCATACTGTATATTCAGACGTATTGCTCCTCAGGTAAGCACTTTTCTTCTAAGTTAATATAATTTTTTAAATAAAAGGTTTACAAATTTGCCATGTTGCTTTGCTATAAGAAATTTTATTAAAGACAAACGAAACTTTCATCGACGTGAGGAAACCGAATCTAAACTTAGTGATGTCGACTATTCCGTCGAGTTTATTGCTGTTTCTTGACAACTCAGTGGAATTATTCTTGGGCTAATCAGCGTGTGATTGCTGGACTAGGTTCTTGTATGACAATACAATCAATAAAGTAGCTTGCATCTTGCCACAGGCTGAAGGCATGGCTAACATTATTTTATAAAGTAACATTTTTTTTACACTGTGACACGGAAGTTATTTTGTAGACACGGTCACCTTGAAACACAGTTAAACCAATAAAACTAATTGTCATAGAAATTAGTCATAATTTACCGTATGAAACATTTTTGCCAATTTGGTCCTCATTAAATGATAACGACAACAAATTGTCAACTCGTTAAAATATGTGTGCCTTGTAACTATCGACAAATCATCGTATTACTGACATATGTCTACAGTTGAATGGAAAAATTAGCTCGCAGGAAATACTATGATAGAAAAAGAAGAGCTTTATCGTGATTTTTACAGAGTAAACTTGACTAGTAGGATTAGCAGCCGAAAAATTTCACACATCAAACGTGTCAATTCGATGCTAATAATATATAACCTGTGCTTTGGACTTTTGAATATCTCTGTAATTCTAGCCTTACATATATGTATGTATGTATGTATATATATATATATATATATATATATATATATATATATATATATATATATATATATATATATATATATATATATATATATATATATATATATATATATATATATATATATATATATATATATATATATGTGTATATTATATATGTATATATATGTATATGTATATATATGCATATATATATAATTATATATATATAAAAGTATAATCACTGAACATATTAAAAGTGCATACATATAATTAATTCAGAATTTTCTGCCAAGCTTTTTTTTACTGGCGTAAAGTTAACTTTATTTTTGGAACCGTGTACAATGTTTCCAACAAAGAAGTATGCCAGAAATGTTTTGTGTAAATATATAAAATAATAATTTATCCTACAAATATAAAAAATGTCTTTTGTGTGAATATTTGTAAAATTCTTGCGTTTATTTCTTAAAATATAATAGGATTTGTGTATTGTTTAACTGTGAATCAAGAGAAAGCCAATTAACTAAATGAAATTTACAGAAACACTTTTTTGCTTCTTTATCTGCATGCAATACACATGTAAATCAATTTCTCTTTGAAACGTACGGTATAAGTTTTTAATAAATAAATACATATAGGCGTATATGTTTGATTGTAATGTAACTTCTCTTACATTTACTCCATAAAATGCGTATAGTGTATGGTTCAACTGAGAACTAATAATTCAAGATGTTTAAATGAACAGCGTATAAAGAGGTTATCCCAGGGTGGGACATCACATTATGATAGCAGACTTCTAGCGGGGTGCATGTAGGGTCTGACATATCTTGAAGAATGACTCAATGTGTGAGCTACGGAGAACGAAAGGGGTGTATCCCTAGAAAACCCGTACGGTATCACCAACGTCCGTCACGTTTCCCACGAGCAAACAATCAGGGATCAACACAGTCGGAAATCGAATCCGAATCATCACTGTGGGAGGCTAGAACACTAGAAGTCACGAAAGAGTCACAAATAAATACAAATAAGACAAATATGAAATGTCGGCTGCCATAATTGCACTAAGCCACCACTTCTCACGCGGGGTCACGGATGACTGGTCCGACCATTCGTCTCCCACCAAGGCGATCCGGGTTCGATTCCCGATGGGGTCAGTCCCAGGATTTTCGCACGTGGGAATAGTGCCATTGGGTTTTCTGGGGGATCTCCCGTTTCCCCTGCTCTTCATTTCGGCGCCTCCTTACACCCCACTCGTGTCATCCCTCACCATCGCTAGGACCTAGCCGTTAAAGCACTGGCCAAAAATCTCACTAACTCATTCACTTATCATGCAGTAACCTGACACATTGCAGGTGTGCATCTGAGAAAACTTACTTAAGGGACCTCACTGGATAAGTGGCGTTTGTGCGTGTGAGACAGGAGTGGCAAGAATGCCATTGACCGGCGTAAGAATCACTGGATGTTCCGGGAGTAAACTTCAATAAAGGGGCGGGTGATAGAGGGGCCCAAGACCTACTAAATAAACCAGACTTGTATAATCCTATTCGCAACCGTTTAAATGTTACGAATTTTGAAACAGAATTTGGCTATACTCTACCCTGAGCTAAGCGTTTACTGATGGTTGAAAAATTAGTGATCCATATGGAACAAAATTGCACATACCAAAGATGATTAGTGTCGTCACATTTAAAAACACATTTCACGTCAGCTTCGTGGGGTAAAAAAAAAAAAAAAAAACACTTTCTCAAAACTTGTGTTTGGTTCTGAAAAATGCCTTCAGTTTGCACGAGGTAAAATATTTAATGGGTCACATAATATTAATTTATTCTGTGGTACAGGCTAGGAATAAATAAGTATTAACAGCAGCGATAAGACGTGGTTTTTATCGTACTCCTTTACTCTTTGGACTTTGGATGGTCATGATGTCGGAGTTGTTGATGTTTAGTTACATTGAAGTTTAATAGGACCTATTTTATATTCTATGAAGAAACTGACACGTAAGTACCATGTTATATTCAACACTGATAAATATAAAATTGAGAAACAAACGAATTACAGCAATTCTTAAAATATTAGAGGTTGTTTAAACCAACGTCTCAAAGTCCACATGGGTTTGTTTACATGCTTGTACGCCATGAAGCTGGTACAATAGCAACGGATAAATAGCTGCTGTATCTTCTGATAGAATTAGTTATTCTCCAGTGTTGAGCCTTGAATCGTGACGTTTAGCATTTATTAAAAAATTAATTAATTTAAAACCAATGACATGTCTCAAGCACTACAAGTGATTAATTAAAGAATTACTTGAATCCACATGGCATTGTTAACATTCCTGTGATATAGCAACAGGTCTGATAAGTGGCATGTATAGACACGATCAGAATTGTGAAATCCTTGCCATCTTCTCGCAACAGTCCAGAGCTCAGACGCTGGAAACTGGCCCATCAATGCATTACAAAATCCAGACAGCCTCCAGGCCTCAATATCAGATCGTTCGATCTTTCTGTCCTTTCACCCCCCCCCCCACACCAGTCCATTAGAAGCTGTCACAACAAGGCCTACAATACTGCCCCCATGTTCGAAATTCCTGCCATGCTTAGTTCACCTTACAGAACAACGTCGGACCAAACATGCGAAGTAATTTAACCTACTATAACGAGAAATGGCGCCATCAACTACTTCTGATTCATGTATGAAGAGTACGGTAAACTCATCAAAGCCATCAAAACATCCATGACAACACTGTGACAAAATTTTAGTAGATGTTACCATTTGTTATGTCACAATTGTGTGAGTTAATAAAATATTAATGGGTTTACAATAAAGTAATCGGCTTTTCGTAGTACCATGAAGGTAATATAAGTGGGCTTTACTAAAGTAGGCAGTTAAGTTGGCCTCTGAACTCCCTAGTGCTGTTATCTAAAGGGGAGGGAGATGAGAAACTGATATCCTACTTTCAGGGACCACCTGCCAGGTTGATACTAGCAGGGCAGAAAACATTCGACGCGTTCCGTCATACACTATATAAGTGTAACATATTTGTCAGTTGCAGCAGTTGTGCTTGGGAATACGTATATACCTTTCAGGATATGCGAAAACTATTATAAGCTGATACGTTTAACTTCCATTCGTAAAAATACGCAAGGTTTCGAAAAAAAATTATTCAGTCAACGAAAATTAATGGAAATGTATTACGACAAATCTAAACATAAAATATTTGTATCCTACTACAGAATAATAGTCAGGGAATATAAATCAGACTAATGACAAAATCACTACGCCTACATTACCTGCTTCGACACACTACATCAAGATATTTCTTTAATTCTACACCAAAGGGCACTGTGAAAAGACGTACAATGTGTGTTCGTAATAATACTTGGCTATGGAAAAGGCCTGCAGCACGCAATACCACATGTAAAATTACAAGTAATAAATTAAAAAAACAAGCTTTAAAAAAATTTAAATTGTAAACTAAAATAAGTTTTACAAGTATATTCGAGGTTCAGAATAATCCCTCTATTGGTAATTCGACATAACTTAATATATGTGTACGTAGATAGAAAAGTATAAAATAAAATACCTTTTCAAAATACTGTGTATATATATATATATAGGTGTGTGTGTGTGTGTGAATCAGTCATTTATCAATAGAGTGGTTGTTCTGAACCTACAATATACCTACTATATGCCGGCACATATATGACAAATATAACTTAAATTCTTTTTTTAATTTTAGTTCACATTGTTTTAAACGAACTTCTTTTTAATTTTAATTTCCTTTCTCATTTTAGTCTCAAATCTCTGGTACTTATTTATTGGTTTGTCGGACTACTTTATACAAGTCATTGCAATTTAAATAAGAGAAAAACATAATTGCTCGTGTAGTTCAGTTAATTTTAATAATATAATGATATACGTGTAATGTAAACCATATATTTTACTGTCAACGAACTTACACAAGCATGCCAAATTTGAGCTCCATCAGATACCAACAAGTGTTTGAAAAATGGTTTGCAACTTTTGAAACGGTCAACTTACTTACAAGTTACTTGTGAGTTACATAAAAGCTTGTAATAATGAAAATACATAGTTTAAACTACTTGATGCATTTCAATTAGGTTTATTTTGTCGACTATACATTCATAACGCAGAGGGGAACACATAAAAAACAGCAAATGCAGCGTATTAATTGCGAATGAAAAATAATATTTTTTATTTCGAAATTAAATAATATACACAATATATTAAAAACTAAATTTTAGCACTGGCAAAATATTATTTCAAACTCTATAAGAACTGATCATATTTTTTCCTTCGTGTTAACAGCGTGTTTTTCACATAACATTGTAAAACGAACTTCAAAAATCAAAATCCGTTTAGAATTGAAACGTTACTGTTTTTCACAAGTTTGTTACTATAGCGTTTTATAGCGCAACTTTTGGACAAATACAAAAAAATTTTAATACTTGAAAATTTGTTGAACCTTTACGACAGTTTTTAAACCCGTGTTTTAATTATCTACAACACACATCTACGCTATTTTAATTTTACTTGAGTTATTACAGACTTTATGTAAGTCACTGACGTAATTTAAAAAATGATACGTTCAACCACTGAAAGGCTTTTGCTTAGCATTGAATTTGGTAGCAGGTACAAGTAAATTGATACATAAATAAATACAAAAAACGTTCTTGCCAACCACGTTATGTCAGCTGCTAACAAAGGATTTTCTTAGTGTTAACCTAGATGTAGGAAAATTTATTGTTAGGCTTTAATTTTTTGTTCAGTAATGGTGTGATATATGTTAACGTTATTTAAACAATAAATAATACATTCCACCTGAAAACCAGAACCACAGAATTCTTAACTACATAAGCTGCGGCAGTCGTGCCCTTGCCTTACACCTAGGCGATCTGAGTTATATCCCTGGTGTCCGAATTTACGCATGTAGGATTGTGTCGGACGATGTCGCAGTACGGCGGTTTTTCTCGGGGATCTCCCATGTTCCCCACACTTGAATTCCGGCACTTCTCGATACTCATCTCGTTCACTCTCACAGACTCTGAATTTCTTCGATGATAATATCCTTCAGTTCCGCAATATACTAAACAATAGCTTATTAAATCCTTTACGTTGACAATTCCAGTATATGTTTTTTCCTGGAGTATTTAATGACTAATGTGGTTGTTCTTTGCTGACTTGACGAATCCTGACTACATTTCTTTCTCTCACACCCGTGTACTTTGCTGCTCTTGCTGGTTGCTGTCCTAGAGGCTCAAACATTTACTTGTAGTTTTTCAATCACTACACTGATTAACGATTTTAATTATTTCCCGCTCTCTGCTATGCATCTCCTTCCCGCGCCTCTGCAGGATACAACCTTCACCTTACATTTCCAGGTAGAAACTGGGGGTCGATATTTTCCTAACAGCTACTACACGGCTGTCGACTATGTGTCGCCACCTTATCGCCTCTTCTTCCCCTGTCCCGCTGTCCCCGCATCACCGCGCTGTGAGAAGCCAAGATAACTGCCCACTATAGTACGTCTCGTCGACAGCAAGGTCATAAGCGAGGGTGAAATACAACTTGATACAATGACAGGAGCTGGGAAGGGAGTCGGCAATGGCCTTTGTTAAGGAACCATCCCAGTATTTACCTGGAGCGATTTCGGGAAAACGTGGTAAACCGAAATGTAGATAACCGAAGCAGGGGATCGAACCTGGGTCCTCCCGAATACGAGTCCAGCGTGTTACCATTGCGCCACCTCGCTCAGTGAGATACCTTGCAGATATATGGCGCAACAAATACGCCAGGTAAAATCTTCGGTATTCATTTACTCTTGTTAAATATCTAATGAAAATGAAATAACTACAGAGGCAAAACGAACCATGGTGCATTGAAATATGACTAATTGCTAGAATGTGATGTAATATAGGATTCGATCTATACTACAGATATAGTATTGAGTCATTTTTTTAGAGTAAAGATAGGGTAGAGGGAGTATCCTCTATACAGCTGCGTACGAAATTGTGTGTTCAACATGTGTCACGTGACTTTAGTGAAATATGCGCGGGAAATGTGAAATAACATTGAGAGAAAAGATAATAATTGCTCAGTAATCACAACCATGTTGGATTATTTTGGTACCATATGAATATATGAACTAAGGAGAGCAAACTACCATAATCGCGTAGTATAATTGCGTAGAAATTTCAGAACGACAAATGTAAACAATGTCTGCCACGTTACTGTTTTCCTTAACCCAGCTGTTTTTAGTAAAAAGTAAATATTAGCTACATACTTACTATGAGGTTTTGAACCGAGATCTTGGTGATACCACATGACTTAATATAATATATTCTGGAAGGTACACCATGAGTTTCAAACAACACGACTGCATTTTAACGCCGAGAAAACATAAATAACGACACCAAACTCTCGAGACCATGTTGGACACACATTTGTGACGTCATGTTCCCTCTACTATATATTACCTCTATGGTCATTTTAGTGGTTGTTTGCAGGCCAGTTCACATATATTTTGTATTTATCTTTGGCCATAGACACACCGAACCATGAAGTTTTATAAGCATCTGTGCTTTGTTTTTATGACTGTATATTATTGTACTATCTTAGGAAATATGGTTTCCAAGGTTTCTCACTACATAACACTTAGCGTTTCATGTTTTGATCAGAATAGTGACAAGGTTAAGGGCCAGAATCGATTCCAAAGCTAGGTGTGCTACGAGAATTAGCGAGACGGAGGCGAAACAGTGGCATGAAGAAAAAAACGGAAGTTGTTTGGAACGTTTGGACTGAGGAAGGAGAAAATTTTTATTGGAAGAGAGAGAATACGTTCGAACGGAGACCAAGATATCATGTATTTTGATGGAGTTGCGAAGACATTGGGTTGAGAACGACAGAAGAGAATATTTCAGTTACAAATAAGTCGCTTGGAGTTTTCCACTACATCGCCGGAGCTGAAGAAGATGTCAGGCCAATTTCCGAGCCTGAACTTGCTGTCAGGAACCCAGGGGCCAGGGCTCAACGAGGTCTCATCCCTGTAGACCTTATTCGCCAGTACGTTCGTCGGCCAACCACCGAATCGGGGGAAGTGGATTTCATCCCAGGGTACTGCGCCAAAGAAGCCGAAGTCCGGTGAGCCCAGTTTTTTAGCCGCACACTACACTCCGTCACAAACTCAGCCGCCATTTTCCTATCCATCTTGGAAGTCACATACTTAAATGTTTGCCAGAAAACGCACTTAAATTGGGATTAAGTCTGTTACCTTAGCCTGTTCGCTAGTGTAATTAAGTATGGTCACGACGCATTATTTTATCCATTACACATTTTCGCGACATTGTCCTTAATTTTAAGTCGCTTATTATTTTCATTCTAAGTAATCCTGGTATCTAACCCTTGGAATTCATATACCATATTCTTATCCTCACGCTGACGTCATCAATATTATCTAATTTGAAATTAAATAACTTACATTCTGAATTATCAGTTTTTGATTTCCAGGGGGAGGGTATGCTCAAGTCACTGGCACGTAAATAGTATGCCGAGGTACCAACTGAGTTTCGCTAGCCGACCACATATGGAATGTATGAGGTTACCTTGAATTCACTTTAAACATCTTTAACAGAATTTTTCCTCGCCTGTTAATAGCCGGGCACTTTTATATTACAATGACTGTAAAAAAACCATGACTCCATGACAATAAGGCCTTCAGAACAAGATGTAAGTGTGAACACTTCTACCCAGAAACAACCACAGTAACCAGAAACTAGAAAAGAAAAATTATATTACATGCAAACAGAACAAAGGAATATTTCCTAATATAATGCTGCCTTGCAGTATTGACTTCACAAACTAATTTTTGACAAATAATGTTATTTTTTATAAACATTAAGCTCCTGAGACTCATATTTAGAAACGCATGTAAAATGGTTTATCGATACTTTAACTACCTACAACATTTTTCATGCTGGAGCAAATTTTATAAACTTCGCGAACTAATTATTTAGGTTAATTCCAATACAAATTTTATATAGAAAGCGACATTTTCCAATTGATTTTGTTTAATTTTATGAAGTAATCTAACTTCATTGTGTTAAATTTTCCGTTCTCCATACGATGTAACATAACGCTTTAAAATGCCGTAAAACTCCAGTTAGTGGTCTTACTACCTTCCAGGATTTATGACAGATAATGTGATTCTTTTGTACCTGTATCAAATGTTCATTTCAGAATGTAGAAATTTTCGTTCGTTAATGCTACTCTTTATCCTATAGATTTGTACAACGGCTCTTAAGAGCAAAAGTTTAAATGTCTTCGAAAAAGACCGTTGGGTATAACTTTTTAAAGAATAGAAGAAGGATTATTGTAAGTTAACATTAGATACATTGAGGTACTTTCTGAAAAGTTCAATACTACACAATGAAATGTTTAAAAAATCTACAAATGCGAATTGAAATTATGAACGTACATATTTAACTGTCACGCATTTGTTTTTTAAAACAGTTTGACTAGTTTCCCACTTTTCAAAATAGTACCACAAAGTATTTGTACTTGCAGGCAATTGCATTAATTAGTTACGTTAGTGGGTTTTTTATCATGCGTTTACCGTAAATATTTTACCATGACGTCATTAAGGAATGAATTAAGGAATGACTTGGTACATATCATAAGGTTATATTTTTTTCTAAAAAGAAGTTGTTAAAAGTCCGTTTTTCAACTCTGTCCATTTTATCTCCTGTTATTCAGAAATTTACCACATTTTATTAACATGACGTACTTAACATATTTGATCTCCTTTTAAAATCTGAACTCTTAACAACCTGTAATAATATAACTTTCCTATCAGTTTCCTACGGTGCTAATCAAAACTTTTTTGAAGAAACAATGACATGTGATTTTAATGTACCTACGAATGTAACATTATTTTGCACATACTTTGTACAAGAATAAGTTGCTTCAACTGAAACATTACTCATTAAAACCCATATTTTATATTTAGTGTTTGTTTTTCATTCTATCACTCTAATACTGGTCCCAGTATCCCACTGAAGGTTGTACTTATCAGTTTTCCTGCAATATTTGTTTGCTGGAGTAACATGAAATGTATGAAAACTGATGACGATGTTAAGTATAGCAAAATTGAGGAGTGTAAATGTGAAAGTTATTTTAAGGAAACAATGTCCTGCAGGCAAACTGTTTAGCTATGACATGTACTACGGAAATTTACACACAAACACATACATATGTTAATTATGTATGTTTAAAGCATATAATAAGGCTTAGTATCTAAAACACAGTTCAATCAAATTAGACAGATCACAAAGAGTTCACTCAAATTTTTACTGCCATTTATTTTATTGTTTTACAATTCTTCAGCAAACATCTTGAACAAGTGATAACACAATATTTTCAATATTAAATAATTAATATCACACACAACTGTATAAAGTAGAATTCTGTGTTCACGTGACACTGCAAATAAATGCCTGGTTGTTTATCTCATTATAAGGTGAAAATGTGGCCTTACTGACTATTGAGACGTACCAAAAAGGTGATGACATTAAAAAGTAAATATACCTCAGACTATACTATTAGATATATTTTTACTCAGTTCATAAAATTAATTTCAATTCTAAAGCCTGTTTGAACTAGTGGACGACTATGCTTGAGACACGATTATACTGAATATAAATTCGTCTGCTTAACATAAGTTGTGTTTTGTTTCTTTTTCTATGATTCTCTTTTTCTAACATAGTTAATACAAATTCCCAAATTTTTAATTCTTTAACTGTAAACCATTGATTTAAATTGTTTACAACACCACACGAAACTAGTAAATACACTTTTCACAGCAAAACCATCAAAATAATCACTTAATTAGTAACTGTTAGAACTTTACCAACACTCGAAGCTGGTCAGATCTCCAAAGATAAACCAGAATGTTTTGAAAACTAAGAGCTTTTTATAAATTATATTACTGGACAGACTTGGAATTACAAAAAATATATAATACACGATTGGCAACGAAAACTTAGGAAATAATTATCATAAGTATTTATAATGTTCTCATTACAGTTTATACAGCCCTGACTACGCTACATAGTCTTTAAAATTAAATCATTAATTTCGGTTTTTCATTATGTATGGATCAGTAAATACTAGTCAATATTCCTGGCAGTTGTTCATCTGCAAATTCCGTTTCTGGTGGCACATTTCTTGTAGCTTTAACGTGACTCTAAGTTGCGTGGGGGCCAAATGAAAAGAGACTGTTCAGGGGAAGGTTAAGAATACCCATAGGCGCCAGTTTCGCAGTTTTAGCTCGGCGAAACACGAGCACGAGACGTCTTTCTCAGGTCGTGGCCGACGACCATGTGGCTGCCCCCAAGCAGCGTCACTGATGTTGCTGATTTTGAGCCTGGCGTC